>JANIPN010211208.1:11736-216676 GCA_027478595.1 Erythroxylum anguifugum | reverse complement strand
TGAATCTGAGGAGGGATAACTAGAGGGACTTATCACACTCATGGCCTCTTTCTCATAGTTTGCAAGACTCGGTGCAGACCGGCCGGTGCTGGTACTGTACTGCTTCTGTCCCTTTGAAGAAGATCTGTACATCGAAATCAACGGCATGCTGAACAACCAGACTCTCTTGTCTGCGGTCAGTTGTTGATCCAGGCGACGTTCTTCCTGCTGCTACCCAGCGTCGTGGTCCAGAGGCTCTTGTACTCAACAGCCAACAGGCTCATTTCGCAGTTGTAGCCTTTTTTGGCTTGCCAGAAATTGGCATCGGGGACTTCCTGTGACGAAGACGAAGACGAAGACTCGCTTCCAGTGCTCAGTTCGCTGATGCTGAATGAGTGACCCGAGTGACGCTGGAGCTGTGATGAACCTGCTGCTGCTGCTGCTGCGTGCTGGCTGCGCTCGACCTCTGGCTGCGGATGGGTGACCTTACGGCGCTTCTGAGGGTTGACAGCAGTCATGATGAGATGTGCTGGGCTTAGTGATGGCGTATACGTGAGTGCCAGGTCCTGTCTGGAGGTGACTCCCTAGACTTTTAGTGCAGCTGAAAACTGTCTGTAAGCTGATTCTGCGTTGTGAGTGCACGCGTGCTACAGAGATATAGAAGGCGAACACAGTGGGCTGCGGGCTGATCTATGTACTAGTACTACGAAGAAAAACTCCTGAACTGTTCGGATACGACAAGGTCAGTTTCCTTGCCAGCGCTCGAAATGCTCAGACCATGGCCATCGATCCGAAGTGGGCGCTGCTTCTGAAAAGGAATAACGAAGATGAGGACCTGATGCAGCGTTTGCTTATCATTTTCGGCATGGCGGGAAACGCCCAGCCTTTCTCCCATCAACAGCCAATGCCTGTTGCTACGACGTACGCTTGCGCAAGGGAGTCAGACACGCCGACGGTCAGAGTTCCGCGCTACACCTAAACGCACAACCGAATCCGAGCTGTCAACGTCTCCCACGCACCACCCTACCAGATCCAGCATGCAAATGCGCGTTCTTCGCCCTGTTGTATCCTGAATCCAGGATGACAGACTCACTTCAGGAAATATTGCGAATATCCAATATGGAGAGGAATCGTTGCTCTGGCTGATTGACAAGTTGGAACGAGATTGGGGCCCGTTCATCAGCCCTCAACACCTCCAGCCGAGGCGTGGTGCCGTCTGCGAGACCGCTTTCAGACGCCGCAGGACACAAATAATCCTATCGAGTCCCACACCTGTGTATGACCCTCCTTTGCTCAATTGTTGCCCTCGGTTTCTGGGATGATCCGGTCCGACGCATGGCCCCTGCTGTTCTACGAAGCTTTAAGCTTTGTTTGCCTTTTTTTCGGTGTTCTATCGAGACCGTAATGCGTCCAATCAGGAATCGATCATCGACTCCATGATGAGGCAAGACAGCAAGAGCACATCAGGCGTGATCAGAAGCTTCAAGCAGCTGGGATGCTCTTCCAGTCATTCACCTCGTGCCGCAAACATTGCCTGCTGTCATGTCCCACAGTGAGAAGCTTCGCACCGACACGGCGCTGTCCCTTCATAGGTCTTCTGATGTTTGAGATAGAGCGTATCTTTCGCCAAAGTATGAAGCTTGTTGGAAACCACACTCGAATTCCAACTCTTGAAATATCATTGAGTCAGAATATATTTTATGGGCCAACACAAACTGCTATCAACGGGCAATTCTGACCAACAAAGATGGCAATGCCAACGATTCCGGGGTATCCAGGACACAAGGGCTGAAAGTCCTCAAGACGGAAACATGCCGTGCAGGACTGGGATGAGCGTATCTCTCTCTGGTTGCCCGGCCGCAGCTGATCGCTTGCACCGAGAGCTTCAGCTCTAGTCGGCTTCGCCACCACCGGAATGTGTCAAACGATTCCCGAGAAGCCTCCCTCACCTACGAGCAAGTTTAGGGACAGGAAGCTAGAAAATGCAGACGCGGGGAATGAGGCAGCATCAATCAAACGCCATGCTCGGCGAAAACAAGGGCCGGTCGGGGTGGAGCCATGCGAGATACCCCGATGCCAGTCAGCCATATCATCATGCATAGGTGCCCATATAGATTCCGTCTATTACGTGGCTGCTGTATGCCGTTGCAAGTGTCGGGTTCCGATGCTGTCATCCAAGACCGAAAGAGGAGCCAATCGTGCTGTGAATTGACGAACCAAGAGAGGCTGCTCGTACCGAAGACTGAAGGCTAATGTTTCCATGAGCCGGCGTGGCTCACGGTTCGACAGGCCGCACAGGTTGTAGCAAATCTGCCTGGCAACGCAATGTAGCATCACTGAGATGGGAGAGGCTGTTGGAGCTGTTGCCACTATGTAGCGAGCAAGCTTCCAAATTAAGAGCCGCATAGGCCCAATTTTTAGAAACGGATATTTCGTAGAGGAAACATTGTTGATGAGATATGACTGACGGACTGTTGTAGGAGTAACACAAAGGCCACTACTACCAACTGCTGTGCAACTTCTACTGGCGAGACCTGAGCAAGTGACATCGTGGCCCATTGGACCATCCTTCCCACCACTGCCGGCCAACGTCTGAGGGATGAGCGGTCCAACGGCCCGTTGCTGGTGAAAGTCACCCGTCAGGCGACAATCCACCTATCCGAGCGATATCCTGGAGTAAGCGAGCCTGAAGAGAGATCTGGGGAACGAATCCGAGCGTCTTAGTCAGTAGTGATTCAAGGTAGCAATGCGGAGTCCGGAAAAGAAGACAGCGACTCGACGCACGTGCTTCCTTCCACGCCTCCTCGCTCAGCCTACTTGAAACGATGCGCGTAGGAACGATCTGTGTGGCGGAGAAAAGAGGAGACAGGAGGGCAGAGGAGGGCGTCGTGCCATATGTCCAACATCGAATCTCTGGCCCAGGCGGATCTTTTGCTAGGCTACTACCAGTATACCTGCAGAATGCTTGCAGTATGCACCTTCCCTTGCTGAACTGAGGAGCGTCCAGCCAGAAGCTGCAGGGATGGAAAGTGCGGGCCCTGCATCCGGCTCTGCTGACTCATCCTCACTCGCTTTCGGCTGCTCGATTGGCAGTCAAGCGGTAGTCGGGCAACACTCAGTTGATGAAACTCGCACAATGCGTCCCAAACGAAGCAACTGGAGGTACCGCTTTGCATCTCATGATCAGCTGCCAGTACTGGTGCTGCCGTTGCTCCTCTTGCGAGCAAAGATCTCTCACACCCATCAGTCGGAAGCCAGATTCAGAACCGAAATCACGTGAGCAGGCCAAGGAATTGGAGATGCCAAATCAGCGATGACGGATCTAACTCGTCAGCACCACCTTTCCTCGCCCCTGACTCAGTTCCATCTAACGAAGCCCCGTAAACCTGTCTCAGAGACTCGCCACAGACTTGGTGCATTTTCTTAGCATGAGTCCTCATTTGGCTCGATATGTCTCATTCAGCTCAAGTCAGATTTCGTCGACATTGCGTGCCACCAAGATGCATTTTGCGAATGATTGAGACATCTCGGCCTCAGACAGCCCGCATACTACCTTCTTGATGGTGACAAATATCCCCTTCTGTGGGTTTCTTACTATATGCCAAGTTGGAGATCTGTGTCAGGAGCGTTTACTGTGATGCAATCGGATTGGCTCTTCTGCAGAATCTACATGGTCTGCATCTGGTGAGGTATGCTGGTGCTAGTAGACAACAAAATCCTATATCGTTGAGGCGAGGATGAAAGCATTACGCCATGTGTCACCCTCTCCACATGTGGACCTTTCTGTGGATCACTCTCAATGAGTTGATTTGCCGAAGGCAAGTTCAACTTAACTTCTTCCCATTCGTCTCAATCAATTCGTTCTGGACTGGAGTGTGCCCACAACATCATAGACACTTTTCTCTTCAAGCCTGAGACATGCAGCAAGCCCGCACTCAACGTGGGTCCTCAGACATCCAGCTCCAGTGGCGCTTTTGACGATCGACAGCTCCTATCTCGTGCCAGTGGTGCAGCGTCTACCCTGCGCTGTACTTTGGAAAAGAGGTCGAGTTGCGATAAGCCACCCTTGTGTGGATTCTCGCCGTGCTCTGGCAGTTGCTCCATCTTGCCTCTACTTCGTCCTCTACCTCTTTGTTGCCACCAGGCCGTTTCTTCTTTGTTGATTGGAATCATTCCTACACGCGGCAGCAGCCTGTGTCGTCTTCTTTATTCTTTTGTTCCATTGCTCACAGATTCGTCCTGGAAGCTTGTCTTATCAGCTTCTCTGCCATTCATTAGTGCGCACTCGTACCGTCACTCGTTTTGAACTTTCGCTTTGATCGTCTATCGTATCGAAATAATCTCGAATTCAGTCGCATTCTCTTCAACAAGTTATTGCCACCAGTCAGACATCAAAACCACGTCAATCGCTTCCCTCTTCTGAAAAACTTTGCTAGGGCGCGAAAAGCAGGATTATTTCACCTTAGTCAGTGCGACTTCGAGTTTTCACTTAATCATTAAAGAATCGGCATTTTGAAGCGCAAAAATCTGTCGCGAATACGTCCAAAATCTGGCCGGATCTTTCACTGGCCGTCCGTTCAGTCTTGACATCTAAACTCGTCGTCACATTACTCACGACGTCAGCAACATGCGTACCGCAGCCTACGCCCTGACCATCCTCGCCACGCTCATCTCCTTCGCCTCCACGCGACCCATATCTACCCCTGCACCTCAGCCTGTGCCAGCGCCAAGCCCGTGGGGTATATCCCTGGAAGCGCGCCGTCCATACATCGACTGTGCACTGGCGTGCCGCAGCTGCCGAAAATGCCAGGACAACAAACAAGTAGCCAGCAGCAGCAAAGCTCAGGCACAGAGCTCACGTCTGCGGAGCGAAGAAAGCGGGAATGAAGAGATGGAAGATCCACAGGTGGAACAGGAAGAAGAGGATTCTGGCTCTTGCGCATATACCTGCGACTCGCTCTGCATGGCCTTTCCTACCCTTTACACAAGTGCCGATGCATGTCCAGCACATGAACTGAGCACCGAGTTGAAGGTACGATGGGCGCAGTAGACGAGTGTGAACAAGTTTTGGAAAGCGTTGGCATATTGTTGTTAATGTGTAGTTTTGGGCAGAGGCGGATGAGGCTTTGAACAGGGCGTTGTTGCTCAAGGCAATATTCTTCTTCTCTTGTTTATACTTTAACTACGTCCTGCCTGCTATGTGAGAGGGCAATGTCCCGACGCTCATTCTGGCTTGTGTATCTCATAAAAGTCCTGAGCATTTCTTCATGATCCTAATCTACATCGTTAAACTATGTACATCCATGTTCTTAATTGTCTTGGCACCAGCAGCTCTTGCAGCAGCAATCTTTACTTTCTTATCAGGCCTCTATTGTTATCTCCTCCACTGTGAAACCTCAGCCATTCTCCAAGCTTATAAATGAGAAATGACCTGGAAAGTGGCATTGTGTACGCTTACCTTTCGACATACCGCGTCTGTCTCGCGTCAATAGTCAGGAAGCCTTTTGCTATTATTCTGACGATTCGAGCGTCAGCTGACTTCTGTACGTGAACACAGATACTGACTGAAACCAGCACTTCACGTTAACTTGGTCAACCAAGCCTGAGAGCTGGGAGTTCCAGACAGCTTCGTCAAACACTATTCCTGCAGACACAAATGCCGTTTCGCGCCAATGCCGACCTCGTATCGACTGGCGGCACCAGCCTGGTTGAGGTTGGGAGCCAAGTCTGGTAACTTGCTTTGTGGCGCCGCCTAGTGCCTGGCATCTAGCTACGATAGCTTGAGCTGGCTAATTAGCTGGTGACTAGCATAGAAAGCGATTGCTTGCGTAGTCTGTCTAGCTGACTGGCTTTGCACTGCAACTGATAATCTCGCCTTGACTCGTAGCGTGAATACACGACAAAGCTCAGAAATATGCGTAGAGGAACAACCATGACCTCTCCGAGCACGTGCAACCGGCCCACCAGACCTTGCCGAGTCTTGACAATCTCAGTCTGAAGGTGAGAAGAGTACCAAGTGGTGGGCGGTGCCTGATCTTCGCTGGCGCTGTCGCAAGGGAAATTGGGAAAGCTCGCAATGGGGCGCCATGCTCCTTTGGGCCAAGCAGACCAGGCTAGAAGTGCGGATCAGAGGGGGGTCTAGCTGCTGTACCGGCCCTGATTTTGCTCCCGTCCTGGCGAGGGGGAGGAGAGGGAGGAAACACTGATAGAGAAGAGAGAGGAGGCTGCAGAAAAGCTTCTGGGCTAGCTAGCAACGATGATAATTGGGCGGAGAAGACCGGCCTTTTCCTGTTGCTCTTCCTTTCTTCGCGCAACACCTTTTTGGTAGAATTTTCAATCTCTTCCTTCGTTTGGAGTCCTTTTTTTACATCTCCCATCGCTACTTTGCAGCAGTAACGGCAGGGTTTAGGCACTTTTGAGACGGTTGCGGCAGCAGCTGCGACAGAGGAAGAGAACACTGGACGGTCGGGGTCGAGTCCGAACTTCTGGCGACTCTCGCGCACGTGTTTGTGGAATTGGTGGTGGGCAGTCGCGCTTGTTGCTTGCCCGCCGTGCCCGTTGCCCCTACAACAGCACCGATCTGGTTACTCGGAAACACAGAAATTGCACACACACCACCACTCTGCAGGCGCGTCATTCACCATTACCGCAACATTCACTACTACATACACATCTTACAGTCATAACAACAATCACTACCTGTCCGATTCCGTTCGACTCTCTATCTATACACCAAAAAAGGAAGGACGACCTCCTTTGTTGACTTTTGCTGGCACATACCGCAAACAGCGGCGGTGCTCGGCCAGTCATGCCTCGTGACGAGGATCGTCGCCGTTCACGGCAGACCAGCTCGTCGCCACAAAAGCGTGACCGTGAGAGGACTGGTGACCGAGAAAGGGATACAGATCAGGATAGGAATTACGACAGCGACCGTCGAGATGCCCGAGAACGGCGAGAAGACCGGGAACGGCGTGAAGACCGGGAAAGACGTCGTGAAGAGCGAGAGCGGCGTGAGAGACGCAGGTCGGCAGCGGTAGCTGAAGACTCAGCGCCGAAGCGACGCTCGCAGAACAGCTCAGAGGAAGAAAAGCGGCAGAGCAGTCGTCGGAGAGCATCGAATTCGCCGGAGAAGAGGAAGACCAGGACGAGGGTGACGGAACGATACACCGACAGCTCGAGCGGAGGCTCCACAAACGCCTTGAGCGCCAACGCCCTCGCCAGGCTAGATGCTTTGAATGACGGCAGAGCTCACGAAAGTGCAAACGACAGCGATCGGGACCAGGGCAGGGACCGGAGGAGGAGCAAGCCTGTGAATGGGGAACAGAAACACAGGAGCAGGCACCACGCCGCGGCGGCAGCAATCATGGAGGAGAAGAGACGCAACAAGAGCAGCAAGAGGGTCGCCAGCGGAGGCGAGGTGGAAAAGGGCAGGGGTTGGACCTCGTCTGAGAACAGCGAGGAGACGACAGAGAAAAGGAGGAACATCGACTGGGCTGCATGGAAGCAGAAGGCGCGAGAGAAGAAATGGTGGCTCGCAGTTGGCTTTTTCGTGCTCGTCTTGATCATCATAATCCCGGTGGCGGTTGTGGAGAGCAAGAAGAACAACAAAGTGAGCGGCAGTACGTCGGGCATCAACCCTCCCGGCTCCAATCCGGACAACATTGGTGGCATGACTCCGCAGGACGTGCCGGCCTGGGCCAAGGGCACCTACTACGACCCCTTTACGTGGTACGATACGATTGACTTCAACACGACGATCACGAACGAGACCGTGGGTGGACTGCCAGTCATGGGTCTGAACTCCACCTGGGACGACAGCGTAGCCGCAAACGAGAACGTGCCGGCGTTGAACCAGCCCTTCAGCTATGGCAAGATGCCGATCAGAGGCGTCAATGTTGGCGGATGGCTGTCGATTGAGCCCTTCATCTCGCCGAGCTTGTTCGATCAGTTCCCGCAGTCTGCGAATGTGGTGGACGAATACACGCTGACGACAAAGCTGGGATCGACGCTGGCCGCTCAGCAACTGGAGCAGCACTACAGCAGCTTCATCAATCTGACGGCATTCCAAGAGATCCGCGATGCCGGCTTCGACCACGTTCGCATCCCATACAGCTACTGGGCTGTGACGACCTACGATGGCGACCCATACGTCAAGGCAATCAGCTGGCGCTACCTGCTCCGTGGCATCGAGTACGCTCGGCAATGCGGTCTGCGCGTCAACCTGGACCTGCACGCGGTGCCAGGGAGCCAGAACGGATGGAACCACAGCGGACGGCAGGGCGTGATCGGCTGGCTCAACGGGACGGACGGCGACCTGAACGGACAGCGCAGCATCGACATCCACAACCAGCTCTCACAGTTCTTCGCGCAGCCGCGCTACAAGAACGTGGTGGCCATCTACGGCCTCGTCAACGAGCCGCGAATGATAGCCCTGCCGCTGGACAAGGTGCTCAACTGGACAGAGACGGTGGTGCAGACGGTGCAGAAGAACGGCATCAACCAGCTGCTCGCGTTCGGCGACGGCTTCCTGGGCCTGCCGAAATGGAAGGGCCAGTTCGCGGGGCTGAAGAACATGCTGCTGGACGCGCACCAGTACGTCATCTTCAACACGGACCAGATCGCCTTCTCGCACCAGACCAAGCTCAACTTCGCCTGCTCGGGCTGGTCGTCGCAGATGCAGCAGAGCACGGACAAGACGCTGGGCTTCGGCCCCACCATCTGCGGCGAGTGGAGCCAGGCCGACACGGACTGCGCCACCTACCTGAACAACGTCAACGTCGGGTCGCGCTGGGAGGGCACCATGAACGTCGGCGACGCCAGCCTCAACGTGCTCTCGCCCAAGTGCCCGCTCAAGAACAGCCAGTGCAGCTGCTCGGGCGCCAACGCCGACCCGTCCACCTACAGCCCCCAGTACAAGGCCTGGCTCTACGACAACGCCATCACCAGCATGACCGCCTTCGAGAAGGGCTGGGGCTGGTTCTACTGGACCTGGCGCACGGAGAAGTCGGTCCAGTGGAGTTACAAGCTGGGCATGGACGCCGGCATCCTGCCCCAGAAGACGTGGCAGCGCAGCGGCAATGGGCCGGACGGCAACCCGCTGTTCAACTGTAACGGTACCGCGCCGGATCTCAGCCAGCAGCTGCCGGAGAACTACTAGTTGTTGTCGTGGTGGAGGAAATCTCTGGAAGTCAAATCACTTTTCTTCGATACCTTGTTTCTCATTCCTCGCATTGTGAGTGGCCTTGGCGAGCTATCAATATGTATACAGTGTCAGCTTCCGAAAGGTCACGATACTTGCACTTCACATACAAGTGTGAAGCCAGGTTGACGCCATCAGCTATCAAGCGCCCATCTAGCATGAGTTGGGCATTCGAGGCCTCGAAAATGGCGAGTCGCACGAGTCGCTCGGTACCATTCAACGTCTCGCGTCATCTCTCTCTCTCTCTCTCTCTCTTGCCTCGTCACGGCCAACTCCCGCAGGCTCACCAAGCGCCACCGCAATCAACTTGATCGAACACCATCGACACTATCCGAGGCTGATTGATTGCTACATACAATTTATGGGATGCTAACTTGCGACTGCATGTGAGAAGACTCAAGATAATGAGACGGGTTGTGCATCGAGGGAATATTCGGTAGCGGGGATAGACAAAGCATACGGAGTACGAAATGGAACATGTCTGTATATACAAACGGATGGACGACCTACGTCCTTTCTAGAAGAAGGACAGCAGGAACTGTGGTGCTGAGGTCTTTGGAGGATGGGTATGTGTGGTCACTGTCATTGGCAATGAGCATCATGATCTGCATGAGCATCGTTGTGGTCATGATCGTGGCCTCGTCAGTTCACGGGACATGGGATGTGGAGGTTTATTGGGTCCTCTAGGAAATCTTGATTGGAGATTTCAAATAGAAGAAGGAACGGAGAGGATATGAGGGAGATGGAAGGGAGAAGGTATTTGCGTTCTGAACTTGCCAGGCTGGGCTAGATTGCACGTCTGCCAGCTTGGTGCAGAGTAGTTGCTCATTCTAGAGTTTCTTGACGAAAACGATTAAACGGAATGTACATTTTTTAATTCACTATTTCATACTGCATGTCTGTGACTTGGACTTCTTGATTTGGATGTCTTGACAGGATTACTTGTTTGCTTGCCTTCTGTCCGCTTTTGCAAGGATTCTGGTGTTCATGTAGTCACCCACCAGGGTAGTTAACTGGATACCTGGGTAGGTATCGAGATAGTCACGAGCTATGGGTTTGCTCACCTTGCTGTTTTTTTTTGTTAAGGTGCAGGGAGGTGTTTGACGCGATGAATCACCCTCAAGCCCAGGTAGTCAGATACCTATTGCGTCAGGTTCAGTAACGAACAAGGTACAGAGTCAGGCACTGAGCCAGGATGGATCAGTCGCGACGGGTCATTTCCGTAGCCGTGCTCAGGTACCCACGTCATCTCGGGTCGACAGCAAGTACTTTGCTTGCGGACAGTAACCGTTCCACGCGGATGACGCTGGCGATGAACATGGTAGAACCAAGTTTCGGAAGCAGGCCAGTCTAAATCTGATCTTTGCCGACACCGCTTCCCGTCAGGAGAAGGATGAGAGCAGGGAAAACCTGATACGTTCGCATCACAGACGCAGGCTCGCTGGCCAGCCGGATGCGCAATTCGGGGCACAGATGCGATTGAAGATTAAACCAACGTGTCCTAGAATAGTAGAAGCTGCTGGAGAGCGGTAGTGTGATCGCCACTGCCCTGTTTCTACCGATTATGCCAGCTTTTGCGTTGTAAGAGACTTGATGGAATGTGGATTCTTGCACGTGCATGCTTGCCTGTGCGCTTTCCTGCCACGATACAAAACATCTTTCTTTGAAGAAGTATTGACATGAGAAAACATCGAAACTCGGATGGGAGCGAAAGGTGGAAGAAGGATTGCTGTGCAAAGGAAGTGGCCCGTTCCCCTCTCGCCACGTGCCACTCTTCTTTCGTCCGAATGGATGATCCCCTGAGAACGGGTGGATGATGAAGTTGGAACAACAGATGGTGAATCGTATCTTTGCAACAAATCGTGGCATATGGATCGTTCGGACATTCAGAGTTCCAGACTCTTAACCTGCGTCATCGAATCCAGTGGAACCTGGCCCAGGATTGAAACTTACCGTTGTAAACCTTATACGTTATTTCCCCTCAATTCCTCTGATGGGGGTAATGTCAGTCACCGCCTCTGGCCTGAATTTCCGCACTTTCGTCTTTAAGCTCGACAATCTCGTCAACTCGTAAATCGCAGATGGTTGATGGGAGAAGTCGAGAGCTGGCCTCTCCTCTCGTTACGTTCCGATTCTCGCCGGCGGACGTGTGGAAGCGACGACGGTGCCGAGAGGTGAGGAGGCAAGGAGTGAGGAGTTCCTGGTGGGGCGATTGTGAGGAGACGCGAAGACGGCGGTGCGGGCAGTGAAGCATGTCGCTAAACCTTGAAGAGGGCCGGATGCTCGGTACCAAGGCAGTAAGAGCTGCGATGCAGCATCTGACGAAAGTCTCTGCGCTTTCGCGAGACTGCGCGAGGAAAGCAGCAGACGGAGAGCTGGCCACGAGTTTGCGATTGTGGGCAGGAGGGTTTGAGATACGGTTTGGCTGCTGCAGGACGCTAGCGTCGGGTTGCGTAGCTTGACGCGGGACGCCGTACCTGCAATATACCCGCACACGTTATTGGTCAGAAGGCCACCTAATGCCCCGTCCTGTTCCTGTAGAAGAATGGTCTTTTTCGCGCCCTATGAGGCTCTTCCTGTAGCCTCCGAGATGCAGCCCCGGGACAATCCGGGGGCCGTCTCTCACGGCTTGTTGTCGGAAAGCCTGCGTCGAACGTGTGGACAGGTAGCTGCAGTCAGTGCGTACCCAAATCTGGCCTTCTCCGGGTCAGATGCAAAAACACGAAACATCGAGGCGAGAACCCGAGGCAAATAGCTGGCACGGACGGACGAAAGAAACGCCAGTCTCGGTACTAGTTTGAATCGCTCAGTACACACGGGAGATGGTGAGCAAGACAGGAAACAAGAAAATAAAACGCCGAGAAGCGGAAGCCACGTGCTGGGTGCGACGTGAGCTCTCCAACGATTTTTCCAGAATGCGGTAGGGCACACGGCAGCAGCGACGCCCTTTCAGAGGCGCGAGTGTGCGTGCGTGCGTGCGTGTGTGAGAGTGAGGAGAGAAAGATTATGCGGCCGTGGCACATGCGCTTTGTATGGGCCAATGCGGGGGTCGTTTGCTGCTTCCGCCCAGACTGGGCGTGCATGTCGGTGAAATCATCAGTGAGATGTGACGACGGCACGCGTTGCCGTGTCTCTTGGAGAGCATTTGTCGGAAGGTTCGGAGGGGAAGAATACTGTAAGAGCTGGGCCAGGAAGCGGTGGCCGGGTCTCGTCCTACCCGTCAGATATTGTATCCGGCCAGGTGTTGGCGATTAAGTGATCAAACTTGATGCTCTCTTGTGAGCTGGACGCTTAGATACGGCAACAAATAGAGAGATAACGCCCTCATGGCGATGCTTGGCGAGATGGTTGAAGTTAGGACAGTATTTGAGTGAGTGGTCATGGCCAAGGTGTGGCTGGCGTGTGAGCACCTTTTCACCTTGTCAGAGCGGTCTCGTCGTTCCTCTCTGCCGAAAACAACGGACCAAGAGCGTCAAAAGAAAAGTGAAAGCAACTTGTGAGGACCGTGGACTAGGAGGCAATGCAGGCCTCATGTGGTTGATAACGAGTACGCAGAAAGTGAGTGTCATGAATAGTCCAAACGTCTACACTTCATCAGATTTGGTGGCTAGGAAAATTGCTCTATTAGTGTCGGGGCGAAGATGCTTCCCGGATTTCTATCTGATACTTTGCGAGCTCGTTGCATTTTCTTTTAGTACAGCGCCTTTTGACGGCGCGGCTTCATCACGATCTCGTCACAATCTCTTCACGCCATGAACCCGTAGAAAAGGAAAGTGGGCTCATTGGCGTGGAAGATGCATAAAGCGATGTTCTGTGCCTGTTGAGGCTCCCATACCGTGACTCCATGCCTGCTTTTCAAACCCGAATTTGTCAATACTGCCAGCCCAGGAGAGAAGTTCCAACCCAGAAGAGGGATAGGACTGAGATGGCCTGTGATGCCCCCGTAGTGAAGTTCAAGTGAATCTTCTTCAGGCTGTGGAAGAAGTGAAGTAATTAAAATGCCAGATGCTC
The DNA here is from genome assembly GCA_027478595.1 of Erythroxylum anguifugum. Lineage (NCBI taxonomy): Eukaryota > Viridiplantae > Streptophyta > Magnoliopsida > Malpighiales > Erythroxylaceae > Erythroxylum > Erythroxylum anguifugum. The sequence continues at coordinate 203,487 of JANIPN010211208.1, read as the reverse complement.
AGGCTTGCAAGGAAAAGCCGTTCATAACGACCGCCCGGAACGCCAGATGTTGAATCCCAAGGCCCAGTATTCGGCCACAAAGAACTGATTTCGAGGTGAATAACGGTCGGACATCAGTGCTGGTAGGCTGGAAGCTGCTGATTGAAATAGTCTGTTCGCTTGGACCAGCTAACCGGGCTGGGCGGCGGGGGAGGAGGCGTGTCCTCACGGGCCGGGTCAAGGCGAGGATTGCTTAGCTCGCTGGGACTCTTGGGCTTGTTTGCTTTGAATGCCACATTGAGATCGTCTCCGAACGTGTCTGAGACGAAGAGGGACAGCCGGCGGCGAGGCGTGGGGATGGTGTACTTGGAGTCCATTGCTGAAGACTAGTTGGAGATGGAAGAAAAGGAAGAACTGGCAAAATTAGCTTGGCCTACACGAGAACATCCGAGAGAGCTTCGTTGATGGGGCATGATTCAACTTACGGTAGTTTTGATGCGTTGGATGGAGTGAAGGCTTCTCAAGATACTGAATGTCTGTTTCCAGTTCTGTGTGCTGGACTTGGAATACTGAGTGAGGAGGGAAGGTGAGAGGGGAGAGAAGTTGTTGGTAGGGAATAGCGAAGTTGAAGTACGAGTGAGCGAGGCTTTGATGCCAGGTTGGAAGAAAAAAAAGTTTTCAGGGTTCTCAAAGCAAGACTGGGGTGCGGCAGGGAATATCAATTAGTGCGTGTGTGCGTGTGCGTGTGTGTGTGTGTGGGTTCGCGTGTAAGTAAATGTGCTTGCGTGTTGGTGCACAGCTTCGTGTGCGGGTGTCGAATGAGAGGATGCGTGCGTGGGTATGGAAGCTTGCAGTGCAGGCCTGCATATGCCTGTTTGCTTTTCCTCTGTAAATCTTTCTCCGCGACAGCCTGACCTAGAGGAGGAGCAGCACGCTACGCACGGCCTGTGGGGCGGGCCTGACGATTGGTGTAAAACCACTGGACCCAGTAAAAAAAAAATGAAATAAAAAAAAAGAGGAAAAAAGGAAAGATGCCTGCAACAATCGAGCGGATATGACACAAGGGGAGCCGAAAAGTGGTGCTAGTGGTGGCAGCCAGCAGCAAGTCTTGAACTCCTCTCGCGTTATTCTAGCGGGAGGAAGGTGGAATAATTCTGGCTGCGGCGAGAAAGACTGGATCGGCTGTTCTGGTGGTAAGCTCGGATGGTGCAAGCGTTTCCAACAGCGTGTCCGTGTGCTCGTCTCTGCAACGATCCCTTGTTGCTACGGTAGAAGCCTGTCATTTTGTGGCCAGAGATAAGGCAATGATGTCCACAGAACAGTCTGCCAGTGCGGACGAGGAATGATAGCCCTGAACTGCCAGCAACGAGCTGATGACTATACGAGCTCAGCTCTGTTCAGACCAAGCTGCAGGAGCGAGGTGGGCAGGATGCATGCTGCTTCCGTGATGGAGAAAGGCCCGGGGAAATTATATGGAAAGGTCGGTAAAATCTCGATCAAATCTGGGGAAAGATGCTGGGGAATCAGAGCAGCATTGCAATAAGTCATCAGCTAGGCAAAACACGGCCTAATTTCGTCTTGCACCATCGCAACACCATCGCAGCAAATCAATAATAGACCACACATGCTTCCTGCGCGGCGTAGGCAGCGGAACGGTGGTGAGGTACGGCAGATGGGTTTGCCTCTGAAGGTGGTTCCTTCCCCCGGGGGGCCTCAAGCAGGCAAGCGAGTCCGCCCCTAACACCCTCCCTGGAAACTATCCAATCCCCCATCCCATCTTAGTGTGCACAAGCCCGCAGCTGGAACTTACCGCTAATGACCTATTCTGCTTCTGCCTGATAACGAGACACAAAGCCAGTGATGCAACTGTACATTAGAGGTCGTAGATGGCCTGCCCATCTAGGCAAATCAACGTGAAGGGGAGAATCTTCTTGAAGCAGCGCCGTGCTCGCGCCACACGCAGACACACACGCACATTTGGCACCGTCAGACAATTTGCAGCTGCTGGGGTGCATGGCAGTGGTGATTCACCAGATATGCACAAATCGCGTCTTCTCTCCTCACACCACCCCTCTTCACCACCCGTATCTCACCCTCCGTCCCAGTCTTGCATCCTCGTCCTGGCCATAACCGCTATCTTCATAATCAGACAGTGTCAGTGCTGACCGCTCAGCAGAGTGCTGTGACTAATGGCTTGACCAATCCACTGGCATCTCGCCACTGCTCACAAGTGGCGAGCAATAACAGCACATAGTCCTCCTCGAAGCGTTGCCGAGGCCTCGAGCTGGCAGAAGCAGCAGCAGCGTCTTCTTCACCCGGAACTAGGGGACTTGGATATCCGTTGGAACGCTAAGTCACGTATAAGATCTCGCGGGCCGATCCTTTCCCTCTCTTTCCTCCCTGGGCGATAGATACTGGCGGTCTGCGGGAAGGGCGAGAGACCGGCGAGGAAGGATCGCAACGATAAAACAACACCCTGCTAGGCCACCATAATGCTGCAGCATCCAATTCCTCTTGAAAGTCATTGTATCCTTTCCAGCCGTAAGAGAAATGCACTACAAGGTAACCCCTGCTGGAAGGCATCGCATGGCGTCCGTTCGGCTTACGAGTTTAATAATGGGGCGCGCACTCTTACCTGAGCTTCACTGACAACACTGCACGCCCACTGGCCGTCTGTGTGTGAGCAAAGACGATGCCGCGATCGAGCCTTTTCAGTACAATCAGGGGGGCCGGCCACGCACACCGACACAAATTAAGCCACTCGAATCATAGGCTCCTTCTCCTAAGACCAGGCTCGCACCCACACGTTAGTAGAGCAGGACAAGTCCAGAAAATTGTGTGTGTGTGTGTGTGTGTGTGTGTGTGTGTGTGACAGAAGACAGCGATTCCCCCAGTAACTTCCAAAAGAAACCATGCAGGCAAATTCCCATCCATATGGGTTGGTGCTTCTCTGCGGTAAATTGTTTGCTTCTGAAGTTGAACCTCCTTGGAGGGAGGGTTCGGCCTGTTCGCTCGCTGGTGACGCCAAGTTGAAGCTTCTCCGCAACATTGCCAGGCGTTTTCCCACGCGGCCGGAACCTCTCCCCTTCCCCGGACGAACCTCCTTTTGCTACCCGCTAGCGCCCCACCCATTCTTCCCCTGTTCCAACGGGTCCGAGGGAAGCCACCCTCCGGGGGGGAGGCCAGCAGAACGCCTCCCAGCCTGGACACCCACCCGGAACCCGGCCATACGCCGTTTCGGTCTAGCGCGCCTGCTCTCTCCCAGGCGGTCCGCTAATCGCCTGCACTCGCCTCCCTCCGTTTCCCCAGCACAGCAGAGGACCAGCTCTGCCCTATTGTGGGGTGCAGCACACACTTTCTCCCCCTTTCTGCGCCCATACTCTGTGCCTGGAGAGGAGGTTCAAAGGTGCCTGCCGTAACAAACATCCTCGGCTATGTGGAGGCATGAGCTCGGAAGTCTCGAGGAGTACCAACAAGCTCATTGGTGCAGGGAACAGGAAACTACCTAGGTATAATTTGTCTTGAAAAGGGTTTGAAAATCCATAGATAGACCAAAATCCGTCAACGCCTGTGTGAGCTTTGTAGGATGGGTAAGCGTGTGATTGAACACGTACGCATCGTGCCATTCAGCAGGCAGCTTCAGGTGCTGAAATCGACAAACAGCACAACGGACCAGGGACGCCCCCATTGGCAGCGAAAGAGCGGTGTCGCTTCCGGAACTTCTCATCTTTTCTCCAGGCTTCCTATCCTTTGATAGCGGCATTTCGGCTCAATTCCACTTCCTATCTGCACCATCTCTGCAATGTGCAACGGAACAAGTTTAACCTATAGTTGTGTGAAAGGCCCGGCCTGCCTGGATTCAGGCGCGTTACCAGTCAGCTTAGGGCTACATCGAGAGACGTCATATCAACACCGACCGTGGTCCACAGACGGTCCAGTCGCCTGTACATAGGCTGGTGGTACAAATGAATCTGGTTCATGGCTTATTGATCACTGTTGCTTTGATACAGTCCAATTCCGAGGCCGAAGCTATCGACAAGTCCCACTACTGCCACGTCAGTTTGTGCCACCGCCGTGTCCAGTTCGTCGCGCTCGTTAACGAGCTGGCACATTCCCGTAACACAATACCAAGAAGAACTGGAAGTGTGCGCGCTGAAGTGAACTAACGCTCCTTCTGACTGCGTGACATTCAACGTGACTGCGGTAGTGTCTTGCGAGTTGTCATTTTGCCCACGGCTCACTCACGACACTTGTATTAGTGTCTCGCACATTAGCGGGGACTTCGCCGATAGCGTTCACTCTGAAGGCGACGATCGTCTGAGCGCGCTTTGCCACCCTTTTCCGGGGTAGTGCCTTCTGTACTAGTAACCATGAATTCGCCGGTTTAGGGCATTCATTTGGTCTCGACGTTTGAACGGCAAGAGCGACCCAGATCAAAGCGCTCAGTGACTTCTCTAGCTAACATGTCCTGCGATCAGCAGGGGTCAAGAAGTTCCCCCAACAAATCCGGTCCACGTGACCGTTACAAGAATACGCTCATTCCCTTTCCTTGCGCTGAATTCTGTTTCACAGCAATATGCCAAGTGCTTATATTGCGAGAGTTGAGACCTCTTGAATGAAATAGAAAAGGAACTCACAAAGACCAAGTCTGTTCCATCACATACTTTCGGCAATGAAATGATTGTCCTCGAAATCTATTAATGTTCCTTACTGACTTGCTCACTCGAGTGAGATCATGACTTTGCCAGTCCGGGGATCAACTCGATGCACGCAATTGGATCCGGGGCATGCTTTCTTATCATCTCCATCCGGGCACTGAAGCCACTGACAACCACCAGAGACCACTCGTGTGTGCGCGTGCTGCAAGAGATAAGGTGGCTCGCTCGCCCTGACGCTTGTGGCTCGCGGTTTGGTGTTCACCAGCCATGGCTCTTAGCCCACGCCATGACGCCCCATCCAGAGGCCCCGCCTTGAACCTGATTTTACGCGGTCAGACCTGCAGATCTGCCCCTTTCGACCTCGCGAAACCAGCAAAGGTAGGCTGGGCCAGTAGTGATACAGTCAGACGTGGTGGCGACGATTGTGGCAGAGGTTGATGAGCATTATCTAAAAACAATTATTGAAGCACATTCAGGCAAAGTGCTTTATGAGAGGTGTGTAACGTCTCTGTTCAGATGTTGTCTACACGCTGTGGTAGAAGAAGGAATGTATCTTGTTTACTCATTCAAGGGTCTATTATTCCTGAGGCTCTCACATGAAGTCGCCAAGAATTTTGTCCGAAGCATTCTGTATGGACCCGTTTACCCAGCAGTGCATGTAGACCCTAGCTTATATTACCACGGACCAAAGCAGCTCCACAGATAAGCGCGAGCTTTGTCGTCACCCACAGCGGGTACTGAGCAAATAACGCGACTGGAAAAGGGATTGGACACCACGAAAAGCCACCGTACATGCATCTTCAAGGGCCACTACGTCCTGCTGAGGTTCCTTGGGCCCACTCTCATTTGTTTTGGGAATCATTGCGGTACAAACGGCAGGGATATGGCAAGTTGGTGCCTGAACGCTGTCAATGTTGCTCAGATAGCGAGTGGCGATTAATGAACAGACACAGACACAGACCCAACTCAAGGCAAACTCATGGATAGGGCGGGAGAGCGTCCGATTCGATGAGCTACACTTTGTCCTGCAACGAGGAATCGGGCATAGGGATATTCAAGGACCCATCGCGAAGCACTGAATCAGACAAGGTGGTTTGACGTTCGCAATCTAATTCACTCAAAGTATCGCGTGTGTTATGACATGGTCGACCTCGCCTCATGAAGATGAGATTCCAAGTAATGGGAAGCTACTCCGTCCATTCACATACTACCCAGGAAGTGACGGAACCATTTGAATTTATCTTTCTGTGAGTGAATGGGAGAGCGAGACTGTGAGTGAGAGAGACATTATACTGCAATGATCCTGATAATTTCTCAGCTTGCTAGACTCGTGATCAGCATGTTTCATCACCTTGATATGCCTTGCCCTGCACCTTTTCATCACCACAACCGCGAGCGTACTCAGAGACAGATTTAGGCAGATCAGACAACCGTCGGACACTCATCAGTTCTTGCGTTAGGAGAGACCCAGTACTTGAGAGACGTCTCTAGTGCTTGCATTCTCATGAACGGTGCCAGGAGAAACGGTGCCAGGAGAAACGGTGCTAGGAGAGAACAGTGCCAGTATCTCTTGAGAGACGTTACGGAATGACTCTCTTCGTTGCATGCCCGAGGACCCGGATGCCTGGGTTCATGTCACAGTAGGCCTGCTTGAACGATTATTTGATACAATGGATGTGATACAGTGATGCAGACGGGGTCATTGGAAACCCAGACATCAACGGTACAATTTATGTGATACATGGGATGGTTGATAGGGTTCCCAAATTTCCTTCTATTTGGCGTTCGACCTGCCTGATTTGGACTGAATGCATAGCATATTCAGCAAGGAGATATTGCTGTGCATGATTGCTACGTCACGTTGTCAAGAAGACGAATTATCTCCTAGGTTTTTATTTGCAATGTTATGAGCCCCAACTCGACAAGAGGCTTCTCGTTAATGATCCTATCACAGAGTTATCTGCCCAGCCCGTTTCTCACCATCATCTTACAATTGTGACGTACACCCGAACTCCTCTCTCGGGTTTCACATTAACGAAATCGCGGGATATCTAGACACAAAAAACGACCGTGAAATCACTCCCTTCTTGTTTGAAGGAAGGAGATAAAGAAAGATTGGAAAAAAACGCCAACTCCGGGACCAAGACTATAGTGACGGCCGCCGACCTGACCTACCAGCAGTCGATTGCCTCCCCGCCAATGACGATATGGAGGAAATGGCAGAGACGGGAGAGACTGGCGAGACAGGCCGCGAGGGCGATGTGACTGCGGCGTATGCATGCTCGCCATACGGATTCTCGGTCGTCGTCGGCGTCGGCGCGGTTGTCGACAGCGTGGTGACGATGTTGCGAGACGCCCTGCTCGTTGAGGTTATGGGCGATACGACGCCACTTTTTGTTGCCGTCGATTCTCGGCCGTATTGGCCCGCGGCGGCACCGGCTGCTCCTCCCGCTGCCGCTCCTGCTACTGCCATCTCTGTGCCTGTCGTGGGCTCGTCTTGATACTCCCACGCGCCGCTGAGGCTGCCACCACGCTTCAGGTCGTTCACGTCCGGCCCGCCTATCATGCCGTCGCCCGAGTTCCTACGTCCTGCGCCGGGGATTAGCTTCTGGTACGCTGCTTGGCTGCTGCTCGAGCCCTGATGGGTCTGCTTCGCCTGAGTCTTGCCTGGATACATGCACGCTTTCCATCAGGATCGAGCTCGTTTATTGAGAGTTTTTTTTTTGTGGGGGGGGGGAACGGTATTTCGGATGGAGTAGGGCTTTAGGTAGGTGCTTGCTTGATGCGTAAAAGGACAACAAAATTCATGGAGGAGACTTACGATTCCTACGAGCTAGCAGCGCCGCGGCAACTGCGGCAAGGGCGAGTAGTGGTATTCCAACGCCCAACCCGACGCCGAGTCCGATCTTTGCGCTCTGGCTCAAGCCACCCGTTGGCTTGCTAGCTACTGCGGCTGCGAGTGCAGTTGTTGTAGGCACTGTGTCTGTAGTAGCTGGGCTGTTTGTGACGGTGAGGCCAGGCTCTGTGGCAATGCTCGTGCCTGTGATGATCGACGATCCGATAGTCGACGCCTCGGCTGACAGTGACGAGCATGCTGATCCAAACCTATCCTCTGGATTTGGTTTGCACTCTGTCTGCGAGGTTGGGGACGCAGATTGACTTGGCGGTAAAGTAGATACCGTGCTGCCAGAAGCGCTGGCTGCTGCAGCTGGTTGGAATGTGTTGCTCGTTTGCTGAGAGGCTGGTGGAGCTGCGCTTGCTCCAGCTGGCTGCGTCGACCCCGTTGCTGTGGCGCCAGCTTCAGGCGATGGGGCACCAGTTGCAGACTCGCCTGGAGGAAGACCCGATACGAGCGAGCCTGCAGGAATGGTGATAGGAATGGAGATATAGCTGGCGCCGAGTTTTGAAGGTTCTTGAGTTGTCAATGCCTGGCCTGGGTGGTTTGTCAGATAATCATTGGCATCCCGGGTAAATTTCTCCCAGGCCTCAGAAAGTAGAACATTGGGCGGGAGGTCATATTCCTCGCTTTGGCGATGCCAAGGGTATGGATGGTGGCGAGAACCTCTTTCATCTCCACCATCTGAATGACGAGATGATTCCGATGCTAATACTCCGACGAAGAAGGTGAGAAGAAACCATCTGGTCATTGTCATATCTTCACTACCTCTCTTCCAGGTTTGAAATGAAAAGACGCTCAGCGGATGAAGATAGAGATCATGAAGGGAGAGAATTGGTAGATCAAAGAGCAAGAGAGGAAAGAGAAGGCGTCGGAAGGAGTGGACACTAAACGCAAACACCAAAAACAATAAGGCTATCACCACACAGTAGCAGCAAAAGCTTGTTAAAGGCAACGGGTGGGCTAGCTTTAGGGGCTGAGCGAGCCAGGAGCGCTTCAGGATCGGCAGGCAGGATTAAAAAGAGTGGTTGGGTCTGGGACAGAAACGGCTGCGACCTCGTGATAGGAGGGGACGCTGAAGCAGGCTGGAGCGGAGACTTCGAGTGAACAAGAAGCAAGAGAGTGGGTCGATCACCACAGTCGCAGATGTCGACAGGATGGGGATGATGGAGGGAGGGTGTGTGAGCAAGAGTGAGGAACAGACGCGGCTATCAACGCGTATGTTTGATCAACGACATGAACAAGTCCGGTCCGATGTTCGAGCTCTGTTCTAATTCCTCCGCCGCGTGGAGCGGGTGGTGACAGCTATGAACCTGACCCAACCTGATCATGCTGCTCGTCCCACGCATGCCTCTACGCAGCACGAACTGATGGAGAGGGAGAAGGAGGCGCAGAGGCACGAAATGCGTGCCCGTCGAATACCCATCTTGGGACGAGGAGGCGCGCTGTCAGAGTCGCGGAAGTGAGTTGGGCGTAGAGAACGTCGAATCAACCGGAGGCGGACGGAGGCTGAGGCAGCGTGGCATGTGTGCCCCAAAAAAGAAATCACTGCTGACTGTCCCTAGTGAAACTCAGCAACCAGCCGCAAGGGCCGCCGCCAAGGCCCACTGATACGCGCTAATGAACCCAGCCGCAACGAGGTGGAGACTTTGCGTGAGAGACTGCTGAACCCACTGATCTCCTCCGTATCTCCACTTTCTAGCCTAAGGTTCAGCGTGGTCTCTGAGCCTCGACAACACGTAAACATTTTTCACACTGGTTGGACCTGCAAGGCCAGAACAGGATGTTTTCATGAAGAGTGTCAAATAGGCTGAGCAGCATACTTCAGAGCTCGTCTAAAACTTCGACTTAGCGGCGATTTAGTCGGCAGAACGATTCTCAGCCAACAAGCCGTGCGAAAATGTCCGCGCGGAAGCACTCGGCAACGTTCCGAGTAAGCGTACCATACTAATCACACAGCAAGGCCTTGATTGAATGCATCGCGACGCTTTGCCTCCTTTGCAGATAGTCTCAGATATAACATGCTTTGGGATGCACCGCTTGCTGTGGTGATGCGAGCGTTTCAACACCCAGATTCTGGGAGTTTTTCGTAATTGGAAACGTAGATGTCTTGAACAGATGCTTGCTTGCTTCTGGCGCTTCTTGCCAGCAATTCCCGCGACGACCTTCTGCCAAGACAGAAAGTAGACACGACCTGGTCACACATGATCGGCAGGTTGTACCGAGACAGCACGGGGTCAGGTTCTAGAGCAAAGCCTGACGCGTAAAGCGTCGCAGAAGATGCAGGTATCCCAGTCCTCTCACAAAGCGAACCGCGCGGGGGTCTTTTCCTCCTGGGGACGTATTTTCCGTCAATCCAGCAGCTCCGACGTTCTTTGGCTGATATCTGTATGTGAATATGCCGAAACACAAGTCCAAAGAAGGCAAGCAGAAATCGACTTGAGCGTCATGCCACGTCACGGAGATTCGTCTTGACGACTGCCAAAAATTTCATCTCGGTCATTGTGGCAAAATCGTATTCTGGATGTTCCTGCGAGACTGAGGGCGTACTTGGCAAAGCAGCTAGGAAGAAGGTGACAATTCCGTGCAACATTTTGACCGTAGAGAGCAACGACTGGACCTATTTGTGAATTGGTGCAATACTAGTAGCCGGGCGTTAGCCTGATTGCCTGCTGACTTGGGATGCAAATGATCGGCATGCTAGCACAAATTGACTGTTGGTCTCCCAACCTTTAGCCCTGTCCTCATGTTCAATGTTGAAGGAATTGGTACTTGCATCAGCAGTGGACCGTCTCCAAAGGCTCTGAGGGAGAATTGCTCCGTTGAGCATGAATTTTCACCACCTCATCTTGTGAAAAGAGTGAAGAGAGGTGGTCGGGACGTCAAGCGACTAGAAACACCTTGTCGTCTTTACCGATTTTCCACGGTCGCCAGGTATCTCTCCACGTACCTACCTCTCCGGGCGTTCTGTAACCCTTTCAGCCGCACTGTGCCTCATTGATCTCCGCACATTCGGGGCAGGTGCGTCTCAAAAGTCTTTCGCGCCTTTGCAAGGCTAGGCTCCTTCATGAGGAAGGACCTATCAAGCGTTGCAACACCGCCCGGTGCTTCTCCCAAAACAGCTCAAAGACTGACAAAGCTTCGACTCCAGCATTTAGCCTCTTCCAATTGTTGTCCCAGCTTGTTCCAGCATCGCATCACTTGAGATTCGAGCATTTGCATTGCATTGCCGGCGTAAGTATCTCCACCGAGTCATGGACAGGCATTGTTGATCCATCAGGCGAAGATTTTCTGCAATGTAAGCAACATGAAGTCGCCTTGGGTGCACGACATACATCCAGCCAACCGTATGCATGAAACCTCTTTCTCTTCGCAGTGCATGTCCAGCTGACAAAGTGGTTGATAATCGATCAATAATATTCTTCAGGGCGATCTTATGCTATTTTGACTGAATATTTCACCATCAATTCTTGACAAAGAACTGCATATCCACAGATGAGGAAAGGTAAGGCGGATCGAACAGGAGTAGGTATGCCGTAATCCAAGGATTTGTATCAACTTGGCCAGCATCTGCAGGTCATCAGGCAGCAGCCGCTGCCAATGGGAGGCTCGTTCAAATGCGGCAGTAGCTACCTAGATATATGCATGGGTACTTGTCCTGAGCTACGCTGTCATCATCATCCAGATTTTATACAATTCGTATACCATGCTTTCATTAGTATTCGAACAGAGCTGGAAGTAAAGACTCAGTGCTCGAGCCCGTAGCAAGCTGACATGGAGTCTGTTCAATGAGGTGATGTAGTCATCATGAGGATTAGCTACGTGATGTGATGTGTGTACCAAAACGCCAGTCATCTTATTGAGTTTTATCCGCCCACTGCCAACAACGAAGCCACCAAGAAAGCTATTGCTGAAAGTTTGTGAAAATGCCTTGATTCAAGAAGTAATCTAATCCATTTAGGCGCCTTTCTCTTTGTCGTTCGAATGAAGTCTTGGCTTAAACCTCAATCTCGGTGGTATCTGTGATCAGTTTCGTGACCTTGCCAATGGCAATCGTAGATCCCTATTATACGTCAATTCAAGACTCTTCTCGTGGAAGAGGGGGATGATGCTGTGCTGCAAACTTACCTGGTCTCTCAAAGTGAAACGACCCATCTGTGGGTAGTCTTCGAAGCGCTCCACACACACACTGCCTGCACCACCAGTGACTTTCAGTCTTGCGATGATACTGTCGCCCTTGCTGGCAAACGCTGGTGGCTTCTTGCTCCTTCGGTTGGTCTTGGGCTGCAGCTTGTGAAGCAGAGAGTCGAATGTGACTTCCTCGATGGCGCTGTGAACGTGGAGCACACAGTTGTAGCCAGCCGTCAGAATCGTCTTGAGCTCCATCAACCTGATTTGGGCCTCAAAATATGTGACGTTGTGACATAGACGCTTTGGATCACAGAGGACGAAGCCGGGCAAGATGTCCTCCTCCTCAATGCCCCTCAGCCTGAGCCGCACCTGTTCACCGCAGGCGGCGTGTTGGATTTCGTCTTCCTGCTCACCGTACACCGCCGCGGTCGATATCTCCACCTTGTTAGGCATCATAGTGTACGTCGCGTTCTTCTTGACCACACCCGCCTCGATCTTGCCTTCAACCATGGTACCCAGCTCGCGGTATTTGCCTGAGATTGGCATCATGAATGGCGCTTTGAGCTTGCGTTCTAAGCTCTTGAGGCCGTCGAGATACTCCAGAAGGGAGGGTCCCTTGTACCAGTCGGCAACGCCCGGTGCTACTCGGTCCTTGATGTTCTGTGTTGTCTGCGCAGAGATTGGCATGAAGGTGAGGTCGTTCTTTCCATACCCGCACGCCTTCAGGAAGGTTGTGAGGCCCGACGTGCACTCCTTGTACCGCTCCTCGCTCCATTCTACGGTGATGTCGTCCATTTTGTTGATGGCGACGATGAGCTGGTTGACACCCTGGGTCTTGGCCAAGATGGCGTGCTCACGCGTTTGTCCTCCTTTCTCGAAGCCAGTCTCGTACTCGCCCTTTCGGGCGGATATTACCAGAATGCCCAGATCTGCTTGAGATGCACCTCCGATCATGTTAGGCACGTACGTCTTGTGGCCAGGGGCGTCGAGAATCGAATACCGTCGTTTCTCCGTTTCGAAGAAGCCTCTGCCGACCTCGACTGTCTTGCCCTTGGATCGTTCCTCCTTCGTCAGATCCAGCGCCCATGAAAGGTACCAAGTCTCACGACCTGCTTCCTTGGCCTCCCTCTTGAATTTGTCCATCGTCCTCTCGTCAACCATGCCGGTCGCGTAGAGGATGCTGCCGCCCAGTGTCGACTTGCCAGCATCAACGTGTCCGATGAAGATTATGTTGACGTGTTCCTTTCCGTACACTTCCTCCAAGGTCTCATCATCGAGCGTCTCCGCAATCTCGTTCTCAACAGCGTCCACGTCTCGCCGTTCTCCTTTGGCGCCATCTGGAGCTGGACTATTTTTCCCAGAGCTCGGTGGCGTCTTTTTGGACCCAGTTGTGGCTGCTGCGCTTTTATCTGTCTTCGTGATCGCTTTGGCCGCGGTAGCTTTGGCGCCATCCTCTGCTGTCTTCTCTGCCGGCTTCTTCTCTTCCTCAGCCGGCTTCTTTGCCGGAGCAGCGCCCCCAATAACCAGCGTCTTTGCTTTTGGTGCAGAGTCTCCGCCAATGGACAATACTTTGGCTTTCGGTGCGGCGCCACTGGCACCAGTCGCAGGTTTGTCTCCACCTATTGTCAGCACCTTTGCCTTTGGAGCGCCTCCGGCCGCGCTTGCGTTGGCTGCAGGAGCGGCAGGCCTCGAAGCATCTGCACCCTGGGCTTGTGGCCGTTTGGCGATGACTGGAGCCTGCTGCTGCTGTTGCTGCTGCTGTTGCTGCCGCTGCTGAGGGGGTACATATGCCTGTCTCTGTCCTTGATTGTAGCCCCCGTACTGCTGCTGCTGACCATAGTTTTGATTATACTGTTGATAGCCTTGATTATACTGAGGATATCCTCCATAGCCCTGCTGCTGTTGCTGTTGCTGCTGCTGCTGTGGCTGCTGTTGCTGCTGTCCTCCATATTGGGGATAGCCGCCGTACTGTTGCCCATACTGTGGGTAGCCTCCGTAACCTCCTCCATAATTTTGGCCAGGGACGAAGCTCTGTGCACCCGGCTGGAAGGATTGCGCCTGACCGCTGAGATTCATGCGTTGCGCTCTCTGGTTGAGATCAGCCTGCTCGCGAGCATCTGGGTCCTGTTCCCAAGAATCAAGGTTCGACATGGTGGCGTGATGGTTGAGTTGTGCAGATTGAAGGGTATCGCTGATTGAATCCGAGGAGTGTTGAAGTGCGGGGCTGAATTCGATTGGAAAAAGTATTCGGAGCGTCAGTAGAAGTTGATGAGCTGAGGACTGAAGGGTGAGGAAAAGCGAGCCTGATATACAGCACAATAACAAAGGGAGAGACGAGGACGAAACGCAGCTGATGCTTCCACTAGACGCACGAGAATTATGAAAGTTGATGATGCTGAGCGAGGAAAAAAAAGTAACCCCTCAGCGTTAGACTGCAGACTCCGACGGACCAATAGCAGGTTCACTTGGCGGGGGCTTTTGCAGTCACCCACTTCCTAATTTGCTCTTTGCCTAACTTGGAGTCAGCAGCGGGCCCACAATGGCAGGCAGCTCTTTACTCAGTGATAACGCAAATAGGAAAGTTGTGAGTCTGAGCCTTGGCCAAACGCAGGATGCAGTAACTTCAAGCGATTGAATGGAGAACAGAAGCTGTGCTGCAATGCTACACATGGTACCAAGCCATCTTCTATTCCCAATAGAATATTCACATTAAAAAGGAGCGAAAGACAATAGAGCCAAACTAATCACAAACTCCTCGTGAAGTGAGCAGCTTGATCATAAAATCCACCTAAGAATAAAAGCCAGGACTTGTGCAGCCATGCTCCTGACTGACATGACTGATGGACAAGAAGCCGCTCTTTATTGTTGTTGATTCGGACTTTGCATCCCACCTACTTCTGTGTGATTGCAGATGAGACTCTGTACCTGCAGTAGGTAGCGTGCATACCAATTAATTTTCTGTAACTCTCAACTCCAACTATTATCCAAGCGTGACCAATTCAAAGGTTCGCTCAAGGTCTCAACGTGTTAGGCGAAGCAGATTTCTCACCAATTCGGATCTAGCAAGAACATGGACGTCTTTCTTGAGGGAATAACCCGACAGGCTGTCAATTACGCCATCAGGTCAGGCGTGACTCTCACAGCAAGCTATGCTCTCCGTCAAACAGGTCGTCTTCTCAGTGCAGTCGAGAAGAGCAGTGAGCGAGACGAGTTGCAAGTGCTCGAGGGCAAGCTACAGACCAAGATCAGGATCGTATCTCCAGCGATCGACATGATAGAGCTCATCTCGGCACGTGGCAACACAGCTCTGGAATCTGCTGTCGAGCTTACGAGCAGGCTGCGAGGCGAGATTCAGAATATTGCTCAGCGACTCGAGCATGCGGCAACGAATGAGCATCTCGCTCGACAAGGCAGTTCAAAGGCTCCATCCAAAGCGGAACTGCAAGAGGAGAGGAGGAATATAATATCCAACCTGAAGCAGCTACTGTCCCACATCGAAGATGCTGTACCCTTTCTGAACCTTGCATTGACCACTTCGGGTGCTAAACTCTCGACAGATCTGCCCTCTACCGTCTCTCCGTCTCGACTCCTACAGGCGAGCACCTTCTTGACGACCGCAGACTCGCAGTACATCCGTAATTTTGGGATTGCAACACAGGTCGGTCCGACATTCGTCTTGTCACTATATATGCTCTTCGCCGGCCACGTCAGACCACGTTTGGAGGAGGAAGTGCGCGAGAGCACCTGGAAGGAAGTCGTACACAAGGCCAGGGTCAAGCTCGTCAGAGTTTCTCTGGAGGCACTCGGACAAATGAAACCAATTGAACAAAGGCCGAGCTCTGCAGCTGATCATGAAAACAACGAGACTCGTCTGATCTCACATACGGACGAGTATGCCTATCAATTGCAGGTCATTGAGGATTTCGATGATGACCGAATGCACGACTTTGAAGATGGCGATGCAAAGCCCAGCGTGTTTGGGGACGTGAAACAGTCAGGAATAAAGGAAGCGATTCCGATACATGAGATTGCGAAGATATTCTACGCAGACACTGGAAAAATCCTGAATATTGGTGGAGATGGGGATGTGCATCATCCAGTCCTGCTCCTCAAGAGAGACAAAGCAGCGCTAGCGCCTCGTCGGATTGCAAGAAGACTGAGCCTACAATCTTGGCAAGGTGACAAACCCCATGAGCAGCCCAAGAGAGGCTCTGTCCAGTCTGCATTGGATGCACAGCTAGCAGGAGCAAAGGGTCCTGAGCAGTATGACAATGAGACTGGCGATAATCGGAGCGAAAGCCATGATGAGAGCCAGAACAAAACTGTCTGGGGTATACCTCCCGATCTCGATCCTGAATGGCTCGCGTTCGAAGTTTACACCGAAGCACCCGACTCGGAAGATGAGGAGGAAGCAGAGTTGCCAGAGTCTGATACACGTACAAACCCGAATACCAACATCTCGCCTGACACAGGGCTCACGAAACAGCTCACCAATTTGAAGGTTCACAGTCCATCGCCATCCTTGTCGCCACCAAACAAGTCACTGTCTAGATCCCTGATGTTGCGCCCAGGTACCGGCGACAGCGATGCTCAAACACATGACCCTATGCTGCAGATCAGAACTTCTCTCTCACTGCTTGAAGTGCTACTTCGGCTCACATCGCTTCAGCAGTTTCAGCAATCAACACATCTAGCCATAGAAGATGAGTTCTTGAACTTCTTTCTCTCTGAATCTTCCGCTACTGGTGGCGCAGGCGGCGATGAACACGAGAGGCGTGCTCTGCGGGAGGAGGCAAGACGGCGGGTAGGCTTCGACCCATATGACGAGAGTCCGATCAAGCGGAGGGGAGAGGATTACCAGTACCGAGGAGGCACTAGTCAAGCCGGCTGGGATGGTGATCAGGGCATAGTTGACTCCATAGAGGAGCCTATGCCCTCGCCTCAGAATGTACGTCGAAGCTTGGATGCATCTCGTCGGCACAACCATCGCCTTTCGGGAAATGAGTTTCCACCGATGAGATTGAAGAACAGTCCAAGGTCTTCGCGGCAGGGCACGCCAGAGAAGAGAGTCTCGGGATCATTTTCATCGACCCCCGTGATGTCTCCAAACACGGGTGGATCAAAAGTCAGATCGCAGCTTTCGCATCAGATCCCGGCGGATGATGAACCGAGGGAGGATGATTCGTCGTAAGAGAGTGGAAAGCCTTGGACATGACTCCGTCACGGCGATACGGTCGGCTGGCAGCGTCTCAGCTCAAGTATCGCATGCTTGGGCTCTTCAGACGGCGCTTTAATGGTAGAGCCTAGATAGATAGATACCAATTGAAGAAATGCCCTTGTGAGAAAAAGAAAGCTTTGACAAGTGGAAGGTGGCCGGACATTCCTCTAGAACCAAGTTCAGTGAGCCCGTTCTTGGTTTGAAAACACTGCATGACTGCAAGAGGCTCATTGTAGGATTTTCGTCAAGAGACACGACTACAATATACGAGAAGTTCGTGACTTCTTAGCTACTGTACAACGTGTCAGGAACTTTCCATCCGTTGCCACTACTACAGCAGGGCCGGACTTTTATGTTGCGGAAGTTAGGGTTTCAGGCGCAGTGGGAATCAAATGCGTGGTCTGACGTACCGTACCTGCCAGTGCTCCGCTACAAATAGCAGGGCAAAGGTACCGCGGTGCCCTACGGGCATGTTCGCCCGATTCCCACGGCTGAGAGTGGAGGCTAAAAGAATTCTCGCCTCGGGTGATGTATCAGCATGTATACATAACCTGTGTGTCTATCACCACAAACTCGCGCCATGATCATGAGACATGAGTGTTCATTTCATCCACTCAAATGGTGATCCACACAAAAAAAAAAAAAAAAAAAAAAACAGGATCAGGGACGTGGTCTGCCATGATGCAGACAGCCCGCTGACATGGATGCCACAACTGACCGCCGTCCACCCGGCTGTGATACCCGAGATGCTGCGGAGGAAAAGGGTGGTTGACGCAAACGGACCTAGCCTCCGCCGAACATGCACGAGCTGGCTGGTTCTGATATGATATCTGGATTTCTGATTGTTGGGCGTCTGATTCCTAAGCTGGTCTCCATCTCTTTTGGAGGAAACAGGCAGCCTTGCAACACCCTTTACTGCAAAGGTGTGGGGACAGGATTCGCGCAATAGCTTTGTCCACATCTGGGTCAGCACCCTCCACACCGGTACCGAAGGGCATCTCAGGCCCCGGGGGTGCCAGCATATCAGTGCCCCACCTGGGCACCAGTGGTCACTGCAAGCGGCCGGGCGGGTCGACCAGCGGGTGCGCCAAGCCTGAGCCGCTTCTTTGCCAATCAAGCGCTGCCGCAAGCCTACTGGTCACCTCTGATGGCCCAGACCTTGCTCGCCTCCTCAACCACACTCGCAGCTCTAGGCGATTTGACAAACAAGAGCAAACGTCCAAGCAGCTTGCGATATCCTACACCTGTCGAGATGTGTCCATACTCCACCCGCATCTTCTCGGAGCGGCTCATATTGCACTGTCGGCTATCCAGCACATTCTGTCTTTGGCTGCGGTGACGATAGGCTGAATTTCTGTCGCAGCGTGCAATCACCCGTGTGTCGCGGCGAGCACTCTCTTCCCAGATATCTACGAACAACCCTACGAGCTCTCATTCGCGCCTCACTCGCGCCTCACTCGAGACTCAACAACCCTCATTTCCTGCCATATAGAGTCTGAGCAGACGGAAGGCCATCTTCGACTCTGTGGACTGAACAGGCGCTTTTCCCGCCACTTTGGGCCCCATCTTTATGAAAAGTGGGCAAGCTTGGAGGGCGGGGACCGGGGTTGTTCACTTGAACTTCGTTCCGAACCGACCGATGAGAGGTGGCAACCTCGCTTGAGAACCAGCGACACTAGCGCTTGAAGTCCATGTAGACGAGGACCTCCGTCACATCATCTGAACGGCCTGCATGGCAAGTCCATCGGCCCAGTTCCAGAAGGGCTTCTCGCATTTCACGTCGAGGTGGTCAAGCTTCTCCTACTCCTATCGTCAGCTTACCACACTCAGTTCGCTACATGTCAGGCCTTGTGCAGCTGACCTACAAGTGCTGCCCTGCTACGGCGCTCTCCAAAGCCCACAAGTCCATCGTTCTCAGTGCTTCCTTGACTCCAGGGACAGCGGCTTTTGTAGGCTTGATTGACTTGCATTAGCGGCTGCTAGCGCGCGCCAAAGCGTGCAGCAGTGAAACTCGAGCGAGGTAAATATCAGCCTCCATCGGCCCCCCCTCAACCATTTCGACTGACGCGTCTCAGCTAGTTCCTGCACGCCTTCCTCACCACAAGCTCGCAGCGAGGTCGCCGATATGAACACTTACCATCCCGGCGATATACCTCTTGAGAAGGATCGTGATGGCAGCGACCTGGTGCCAGAGTCTGTTCAGCAAGCTGCAGATGACATCGCCATCAACGGTGAGCCAGCGGTTGACGATGTTTTTGGCCGAGAGGATGGACACGACATCAAATACAAGACTTTGTCATGGCCCATAGTTGCCTTGCTCATGATCGCCGAGGTCGTCTCGAACGGCATGCTGAGCCTACCGAGTAGTCTTGCGGTTGTTGGCGCAGTGCCAGGCACTATTCTCATCTTCTTCCTCGGTAGCTTTGCTACATTCACATCCTGGCTACTTATCCAGTTCAAGCTGCGACACCCTGAAGGTATGAAGAAAAGGAAGCTGTTTTCGAACCGAACCCCAAATTCCGCTTTGACCAATTTCTAACGGAGAGTATACAGTTCACAACATGGGAGACGCTGGCTACATTCTGTTTGGCCCGATTGGCCGCGAGGTCCTCGGTGGGGGCACCATCATCTTTGCAATCTTTGGCACAGGCTCTCAGATGTTGGCTGGTCAACTGGCGCTTGACGTCTTGTCAGACAACAAACTCTGTCTATTGATATACACTGGCATCATCGCTATCGTCATCGCAATCTTCTCTGCTCCGCGGACGCTGGACCAGTTGGGCGCGCTGAGCGGGTTGGCAACGGTTTGCATACTTGTGGCAGGCGTTTTGGCAATGGCTGGCGCCGGTGCCGTGCCCCAGGCTGCGGCCGACTCGATATCAGTGGCGATTGGCAGCGACTTTGTGGTCGCCTTCTCCGCCGTCACCAACCCAGTCTTCGCCTACGCTGGTCACTTCATGTTCTTTGTCTTGATTAGCGAGATGGCCAATCCAAGGGATGCCATGAAGGCGGCATGGGCGCTGCAGATCTTCGCCACCAGTTTTTACATTGTTTTCTCTCTCGTCACGTACTACTACCTAGGTCCAAGCGTTCAGAGCCCAAGCTTCCTCAGCCTCAGTCCGATCTGGTCCAAGGTGGCGTTCGGCTTTGCGCTGCCTAATTTCATCATTGCCGGAAGCTTGTATAGCCACACAGCCGCGAAGCTGATTTTTGTGCGTCTCTTTCGACGAGGACGACACCTGCATTCACACACGACGCTGGGCTGGGGCACATGGGCGGTGCTTATCGTGCTCATGAACGGTGCCGCGTTCGTGTTGGCTGTGGGTGTGCCCATATTCAACTACCTCGTCGGCCTAGCCGCGAGCCTTTTTGCGGCTTGGTATACCTACGGCATCGTTGGCGCATTTTGGCTTCACGACACGTACCACGATAAGGGCGGCGTGCGTGGCTGGCTTCGACGACCAGTCATGACTGCGGTTAGCGTGCTCACATTTCTGTCGGGGCTCTTCATCTGCATTGCCGGACTGTACAGCATCATCACGGGCATCAAAATCGCATACGACACAGGCCTGGTGTCGCAGCCTTTCTCATGTGGTGCATGACGGGATGAGTGGAGCCAGATAAGGTGAAGACGCAACAATGCTTGGATTGGCAAAGCTTGTAAAATTTCTACTAGATGGTCAAATCACTAGCTGGGCTCTGCAACACTCCCACAACGATTTTCAAATGACATGATAAGAATCAAATCCGAAAAAAAAAAAAAAAGAAAATAGGAAGAATACTAAGATAAAATCGTAACGAGCTGAATGACTTGATTTTCCTGTCAGTCTAGACGAGGGGAGTCCTTGACTCCTCCAGACAGTACCTTACCACAGCCACTCTGTTCGAGACTTCTCTGGCAGATACATCGAATCGCGGAGATCTGTTCCGTCGTGGCGTATCACTCCCGCTTGTATCGTGATCCACACTTCAAGAAGCAAACAGCCCCGAAGCGGTCCTGTACAACCTATGCTTTTGCTCCGCAGCAGCACAATCTGAGTGCTTTGACTGCAGTTCGCGAAGACTCGGAACTCAAGTCGAGCTCAGGCTAGATAATGGCTGATGCAACACAGCCGAATGGCTGTCGCGATGGGCGAACGGCCGCTCATGATAGGGTGTTTGTATGTTTGCTTTCTCCATCCCTGCATTAGCACTGATTCTCCGCATGCTCCTCAATCGAGACGAGATACTGAAAGAGGCTGCCGAGGCCGAGACTGCACTGGCGAGTAGCAAACAGCCTGCCCGAAGTTGTTTGAAAATTTGTATCACTCTCTCTCTTTTCGGTAGTTCCTGGCTTTGGATCGCATCCTCTCCCAAAAATTGACGAACACGAAGCATCAAGTCCAGCACCACTACTTTTAGACGAAGAACGCAAGCCATCTGGAAGAGGTTCCATCTCAGATCAGGATCTACATTTTCCACGTTCCTGGATCTCATCGTCCGTGGCTCCGTTAGCTGTTTGAAGAGTCGCCATCAGAGCTAGCGGTAGCGCCACTGGTTACCGGCAATGCTTCCGCAAGGGCTTCACGTCTCCTATTCACAGTGAAAGTCATCCAGTGTTGATCGATTGGTGACACTTGGCTGAAAATGGACCGGCTCCGATCAATAGTCCCCAGGCAGCATCCTCCAGACAAATCGGCACCGAAACCGAAGCCAAAGTTTCGCCGCGGGGCGGTCGACCTTGCATGCAATCTCTGTCGTGCTCGTAAGGCAAAGGTATGTTATGGATGGGGCAACGAGTGTTGTTGTTCAAGATCTTGGTGTTCCAGAAATCCCAAGTGACTTGTTTCATCCGGTCTTCGAAGCCAGAGTCGTCCCTTGCGATATTGTCACATGGGAGCAACGGAGCCATCTCAAATTTGCCTTGCTTATAGCTCATAACGATGAGCTATATGGCGGCGTGATTCTTGAGCAGACTATACGATCACTGATGCTTTTCGTTTTCCGTCGAGCTTCTGACGCAAGATATCTTCGTTTGCACTCTTCTGGTGTCGTTGCTCTGACCCTTTCAACGCGATTCTTCCCTGTTTCGACAATTTCAATCCGAAGTTCTCTGGCTGTCTGAGCCTTCCCCGATCAGTGCGCATTTGGTCTCGGCCAAATGACTTCGTTCCAAGAGGCAACGCCAACATCTCTGACACGTGGCCAGTGTGACGGTGGTCGACCCTGCGGCCTTTGCGAAAGACTCGAGCACGAATGCACATATTCAAACAAGTCTAGCCCGAGTCTGGTCCTTCGGTCCCTACGGCAACAGCTTGAAGAGCGCGATGTCAAAATCAAGGAGCTACAAGAGACGGTCCAGCGGCAGCAGGGGCAGCTATTGGGCAGCGAGAGCTCCGGCAGGTCAGTCAAATTCGCCGCCTCACTGGCAAAAAGGATCACTGGCGACAAAGTTCATGTGTCCCTTTTGTTATCAATGCAAGCTTGTGTATAGATATATTGGGTCAGACTCGAAGCTCACCAAGATTGTAAAGGACGTTATTTGAGACGGTGCTGTGCTCATCGCGCATGTTGTTTTATTTCTTGCTTTCTCCTGCGAAGACGTGTGAGACGCTCTTGGCGTGATGGCATGCATTGGTCCTTTTCTTTACAAGTCTTAAATTGTTTAGCATCCAGTGACTCATCTACACATTCATGACAAGAGCTGCCCTCTCATACTCACCCTTTCATACCATTTCTGATCAACTCTAATGTTTTTCCAGTACAATCAGTGGCTTTCGGACTTTCAGTAATGGCTCAGCTCTTTCATCTCCAGGCCATCACCCCTCTTTTTACCAGTCTACACAAATGCCTGCTGCTCAGCGTGGAGAAACAACCATGTGGGGTGAACAGGGAGATGGAATGAGTCAAGGTGATGCCGTCCAAAGTAACGCATCTTTCCAAAAGGCTTTAAACCATCATGGTCCGCACCCTGAAGTTGCTGGGAATGTTCCAGGTCAGTACTTTCCTGGCGCCGACTGAACCTTCCTCAGTTTATTTCGCCTCTTTGAGCACGTGGAGACAATTCAGAGAAGAAGAAAAAGGGACGGATCGGAAAGACCTTGCTCTCTAACCAATCTTGCTAGACCTCAAATGCGCAGAAGCCTGCAAAGGCCGAAATTTCGTCTTGCCAGACTACATGTACCAGCCGCTTGGCAACGTAGATTGCCAACTGCATGATCTAGCTTATCTTATCTATTACAACTCGGCAAGAGACTGGCTCAAGTCTGGCACACCTGCCCACGACATCCTCGGGCCCGAGGCAGTCCATATTGGCCTGATGTACAGAGACCGGAACACGAGCGATCCTCACACCGTCGTGAACTGGGCATGCGAATTTGTGAAGAGCTTTCCCGACCAGCAGCACTGGTACCAGCTCGCTGCAGTCGGTTTTGTTACCAAGATGCTGAGGGTATGTCCGCTCGATGACTCCGGACGGAATCTGTCAGATGCGACAAAAGGGCGTCTAAGTGGGCGAGTGTGAGAACTTACTGATTTGATGAAAAGTGGCTCTTGAACCCCACTGAAGAGAGCTATGCCAAGGTGCCAGAACTTATCCGTCCGACGGCCACTCAGCAGCTGGTCTCGCACACTGCATTCTTTGATCTCTTACCATTGTGAGTTTTCTTGCACAAAGTGGGCCGTTTCCAGCACTGTCGATCCCCTTGCCATATCTGAACAACACTGATCATATGTCGCATGTATAGCCCAAGTCTTCGCGATGCGCTCATTCGGAATCCAGAAGCATACGACCCGAGCTGGCAGGGCAAGATCTTCTTTGACTGGCCGCTCACCTCAGCTGAGGCGATCGAGATTGACCAGAAGACGCAGCAACATAAGCTCTCGCGAGCATTCGAGGACATGAGCACCGACCTGCGATACTGGAGCGTCAGCCCCGAGATTCTAGATGCGCTGCCGGACATTGGCATCCGCCCGAGGAGCGAGTAGCGTGGATGCATCCTCCTGCCCATGGGTAGATGTGTCGAAAAAAGACGCCGTTGACTGGGAACCCGGCAGTTTTGTCCCTCTTCGACAAATGGAAAAAAAAATTTGAAAATTTTGTAAAAAAGCTCACGATTTACGAATTATTGAAGCGACGGATCAACATGATTTAACGAATAAAAAGGAGGCTTCATTGGACAGCGATGTTCTGAATGGGACAGTGTGAACGCACACGCGCGCGGCAGCGCAACGTCGCTCGAATTCAGACATGTCAATGAGACAATTATCTTTGCTTTTTTTTCTTTCTTTTGTCAACGCCCAACAGTAACTCAAACGGTATCAATCTCTGGGAGGCAAGCGATGGAAAAAATGGTCGTCTTCTGACTACAACGGTGGCACTCTCTTTTGAAAAATGGACGTTTTTTGCGGGTTCCGAAATAGCGTCTCTGAAATTTGGCTGCAACGCCAATAATACTTAACGGCCGACAGTTCTCTGAATACGATCTTACGAGTTGTGACGAGTCAGTACTTCTTGCTCAATGTGTTAGATTTCGAAGACATGTGTGCGCGTACTACCTACGTGCTCTGCGTTGATGCGTGCAGCCCAGTGATGACTCTCCTATCCGAGATATTGCAAGAAATCAACACTTCAGGAATTTGTGGAGCTATATCCCTGAGCAAGCATCCACATAGGACGATTTGTTGAAGACAAGCTCTCCATTTAAGGTGCCTGTATAGGAGCACCAGTAAGCCGAGCCGAGCCAAGACGAGACGCACAGCTACAGCCAAGCCAGAGGCTCAACGCTGTGAGCAGATCAAGCTCCGAGCTGGGCCGTGTCTGTGGCGTGCCAGTTTTGGTGCTTGGTGTCTTTGATTTTGCGAGACAGCTGTAAGACGAGGGAAATGGGGAGAACCGAGACTGGAGTCCATCGTTTTGAGCATATTCGTAGCAGACGACAAGGACATGGAGCAATTGGCAGTTGCAACTTTAAGAAAATGGGAATGCGAGGGTCATGTTCTTCGGTTATGATATTTTCATTTAATTATTGCCATGTTCTATCAAGCAGGTGTCTTGATGTTCCAGCCTGATTTATCGTTTCATTACACTCCCTTCCGTAAACATCATATGCATCAGCCATTCCCAAATGAAGTAGGATAGACAAGCGTTCTCGTGTATCCCAACGACATCGCAGCTATTACTTTTTCGTTGGTTGACACCTTTCAAGTGTGTTGTGACAAGTTTGGGATCAGTATCCATCGGTCGATGGACAGAGCTTGACATATCGATGAGGACGCTGTCGAGTTCCGTGTTCGTAGCGAGTCGTCAATCACTTACAGAGCAGCAACAGCCAAGATACCGGCAGCAACGGCAGCTGGAGCGGCAACGAATGAGCGGCCGGCGCTGCCGGGAGTAGCGGTTGCGGCGGCACCGCCGGTGGTGCTTGCACTAGAGCGGGAGGCGGCGGTCGCAGCGCTTGACGCAGACTTCGCGGCCGATGAGGCGACAGCTGAGCCTGAGCTGGCAATGCTGCTGACGGCACCGCTGGCCGAAGAGGCAGCACCGGAGGCTGAGGAGGCAGCACCAGACATAGCCGAACCGGCAGAGGAGGCAATAGATCCTGCGGCGCTGGTGGCGGCACTGATGCCGGTCACACCAGAGAGCAATCCACCGGCGTTGCTGTAGAGGAATCCCTCAATCGAGGTCGCAGCGGCCTGCAGGTTACTCGGCTCGGCGGAAATGGCAGCCTGAACGGCGTTGGCGAGAGAGGCGAGCTGAGCCGGGTCCGTGGCCGTGGCGGCTGCCTCAGCGGCGGCCATCACGCCACTAGCAGTCACGATGCCGAGCAGAGCCTGAACAGCCTGCGAGTCGGTGGCAATGCCCTGAATGTAGCTCTGCAGGGCTGGAGGTAGGCTGGGAATGGCGGGAATCTGAGCGAAGGCGCCAGTGGCGAGGAGAGCAGCAGCGGCGAACTTCATATTGTTGTTATGTTCTGTTTTTTTCCTGTTCTAACAGTAGACGTGAAGGAGCCGAATCCGTTGTTGGTGAGATGTGCTAAACGCAGAGATAGGCCTTGGCAGAAGCTTGTGCTTGACGAAACGTCGGTGAGAGATGGGCAAAGAAATTGAGCGGAAATTGAAATGCTTAAGTATTCTAGGGTTGGGTGAACTCATGAGGTATTGGATTCCAGCCGTCACTGCCACAAGCACTAGGCCCAGAAGTTTGGCGGCTGCTGGTCACTATTTCCTGCACAGTAGAGGCGCGGACGCGCCGAAGCTAGAATACCAGTGTGGGACCTTCAAGCTGCCCCAGGCTGCCAGGACAAACAGCAGAACCGCAGTTTCAGGGAGGAAAAAAGGCGTGATCCAAAGTCACGCCAGTGGCCAACCACCCACCCACCCATGCACACATACACGCACAAACACGTACACCCTCACGCCAAAAAGGGCAGACAAGGCAGATGAGCGGGGAAGCTCGCGGGTAGCACGGTACAGGTCCTATGCTGAGAGCCAGCACTAACCACTGGCGGTACCTGTGGACGGTCCAGGCGTCATGACTTTCACAGTTTCCTCCTACTAGTCTCGCTTTCTCTTTCCCGCTTTGCGCCTTCTCATAACGGAGCGCAAAGGCCGCGATGAATTATCGAGGCAGGAGCAATGGGGCCCAGCTATTGCCGGTCAGTGGTAGGGAAACAGTTAGGGCAACTGCGAGTCTGGGAAACACGCCCAAGGTTTACCTAGGTAGATACCTAAACCGATAGCGCTGTATCAGCTGTCATAAGTACTACCAAATCGTGCTGCCCTCCTTTACAGAACAGTAGGACACCTGCAGCAGGGGGGCGTGGATGATGGCGCGGCCTCTGCTGCTTTGTTGCGTGTGGAGATGCCCCCGTTCCCTGCGACTTCGATCCAAAAGGTTCTCGATTGAGCCAGACAGCACGAGCCAACGGCAAGAGAGTGGAGCCAAGGCCAATGATCGTCGCCGTCCACAAATCGAAGGCGGAACAGCGCCCTCGTCCAGCAATCGTCCACTTCAGAGTTTTCCCTTGTCTTCCTCGCTTAGGCCTGACGAAATCATGGCCGCGCTTTCGCGTCAGCTCAACTCATCTTCAAGGTGGCTGTCATGGCTGAGGTCGTAACCGGTAAGTGAGAGAAAGGACGAACTGTTTTTGCCTTGCCATGTGCCAGGTTCTGGTCAAGCTAAAGACTGACTTGTCTCCTATTCTATGCAGGGGGCGTTGCCATCGTTGTCTTAGTTGCTGTAGTAGCAGCTTGGCGAGGGTGTGCGGTTCCCCTGTAGGGGAGTGTGGCGCTGTAGCTGCACTAAGCATGAGCCCGCCCAAGTGCTATTACTGGCTCCCACCACAAGGCACCGAGGCTGGCGCAGACCGGCTTGCTTCCGAGTTCGTGACCATTTGAACGAAGCAGGTGCGATTACGTTGCTGAGCGAAATTTCCTGCCGCTTTGCGAATTTGTGAACTTTTTTCCTTTGCTATTCAATAAATCTTTATCTGCTCGGCTCAGGAGTCCCAATCAGGTTTACTGCCTTGAAGCAGTGCAAGTACTTACTCAAGTATTCTGCTGGATGCTGTGTTGCTGGGCATGTTTCATGGTTTATAAATTTTGACTATACGGCCTGGGGTTTGAGTGCAATGCAACCCTTTCTGCGACACGCCAACGCCCTGCCGTGTTGTGGCCGGATTTGCTCCATCACGCAATTCTGTCGATAACGTACGCTGACTTGCTCGTGTCACCGCTCTCAGATTGTTATTCATCTGCAATGCCAGTGCGCACATAGCTGCACGCCTTTTGCTTCCAATGCCTGCTTTTAGGGAACTGCATTGCAGGCCAACGTGCTTCAATCGCTTCCAGCTTGCAAGAGCAGCGGTCAAGTGGCAGCGTTTCAAGACCCTCTCGTTCGCTTTTGACAGTGTATTTTAGTCAGCTTTACCTGTCAGAGAGATGGTCTCGTTACCTGCATTGTATAAAAGCTATGATCATTATGCTGGAGCCGTTGCTCAACAGCCTCTAAGTAATGTTTATATTTAATGACTCGACCTCGCGCCTCTCACGCCATGGTACGGTCACGAGGCTTCTTTTGTCCTTTCTTTCGTGTACAGTTTCCATGGTAGATGCTTTCAATGACCCTTACAATGCAGCGACCATGATAGACATGCCAGCCAAAACAGACATGAGGGCAGTTGATGCGGCTCCAAGTTTCATTGAGCTGCCAGCGCCATGTGCAGCCGAGCTGCTGCCAGTGCTGGAAGCTGCAGGAGCTTGGGCAGCGACTAGACCTGTTGCAGATGGATCCCATTTGAAGCACTGAGATGGCAGGGGAAAGGTGCGATTGAATAGGGCGATCTCTGGCGGCTGGAAATCCTTGGAGCTGCCAGGCAGGTTGGCGGAAAGGCCACCTGCGAGATTGAGGCCGATCTCGGCAGAATAGAGGACGTTTACGGCCTGGTCAAAGGTTTGTTCCTTGCCCTGAGGCTTGTCGCAAGTGGCATTGACGCCGTGGAGCTGGTTGACCGTCGTGTTCAGCGTGGGCAGATCAAAGGTCATGATGACATCGCCGGAAGCCGAAGCATTCATGACAGCTTGGGTAGATGCATTCGCGGTCATGCTCATCTCCATACCAGTCAGGGCAGTGAAGCTCAAGTTGGGTGCGCTAATGTCGAGTGGCAGTGGAGTCAGAGTGGACTCGTTGAAGCCCGTAACGTAACTGTTGCTGGGGTCGCCAATGTCCAGGAAGACGGTCGCCCCATCCGGCACAACGACCGTGAAGCCGGCGAAAATGTCGATTTCTGAGTTGAGCTGTAATGCGATGGGGATGGCAACCTCGAACTTGACGTCTACGTTTGCAAGATCTCCAAGCGGTAGAGTGAACAGGTGCTTTTCAAAGATGGGAACTTTGAAGTTGGCAAGCGAGAAACCTGGCAGGAAAGATAGCTCCATGGACACGTTGGCGCTGACGCCGCGCGTCTGAAATTTCAGATAACCATCGTCGAAAAAGTCTGTGGCAATCTCAACATCGGTGTCGTTGGCGTCGTATCCTCCAGAAATCAGTTCGAAGACACCGGCTGTGGAGCAGTTTTTGCATTCCAGATTGACATGGTCACTGGAACTCAGTTAGCACGCCCACACGATAGCATGGAGGCAAGCAAAGATCGGCGTACGGTATTTGTGGGGCAGAGATGTTCTTGTTGACGAAAGAAAAACTTATGTCTCCGCTCAACGCTGTCGCTGTCGATGTCGGAGGTGATACACTCGCCGTGGCGGCAACGTTGTTGACCGTCGATGTCTGAGCCAGGGAGCCGGTCGCCAGCGCGAGCAGGCAGAGGGTTCGTGATGAGAACATCTTTGCCGTGTGTTGTTGTGAGTTGCGGAGTCACAAACTGAAGCTATCGACTGGGATGCACGTCTCCTTGACCGGACCAGTTGTCAGCGAAAATATGCCAGCCTTCACTAAATCACTGATGCCGAGCGAGAGGACAACCTGACGTGAGGTTCCCTCCCTCTCTCTTTATACAGTCGTCTGGAGGCCAGCAACGGCCGGAACCACTGTTCGAACGCATGCTTGCGGCTCTTTCAAGGCTGTATCGGGCGTGAGCGAGTCGCGAGTCTGGTAACCTGTTCTGTCGCAGCCTCGTGCCCTGCTGAGCCTGACCTGCAGGGTCGATCAGCCATGTGGCCGTGGTTTAGCCAGATCCAAGCAGCTGTGGTAGGATTGGCACCAACTTTCTCTGTGCCTCCTTGGAAGGCAACGCCAGAAACAATTCAACCAGTCAGTGCTAGACAAGAACAGTGCAAGTGCAGCGTAAAAGGACCACTCAGAGACACGCATGGCAAAAGTCGTTTGTTTCACAGTACCGTTTAGGGCCGTGATCCAGGAGAGTCAGGATCAGGCTGGAAGGATGGAGAGCCGGCGGTTCGAGGTTTGTGTCAGACAGACTAGACGATCAACTACACAGAAGCACTGCAGCTCTAAAATTTCTTTGTACAGCAGTCGTATATTTGAGCGCTCAAGACATAGCATGCAAGACTTGCGTTCAGGCTGTCGCAGTGGATGTCAACCACAAGTTGACATGCGGATGACCGCGTTGGTCTGTAGCGACCTGAAGAACATCATCATGAGGCAGGGGCTCCACAGGCGCCTGACCCAGCCAGGCTTTGTCCGCCTCTCCCGCGCGGCACACCAAATAAAGTGCCAGCGAAGGATTTACAGATCACGCTGAGCCACCACCCGACGAGATGGATCAAACCGACGCCAAGTCAGATGTGCCTGTCCGAAGACATGATATTTTCATTTTTCTTGTCATCATGAAGAACCATCTTAAGGGTCCAGCTACATTTGTTCTGTTAGAGGCAATTATGAGAGTATTCTGAATTCCATGTCATCCCATCTCTGAACACGTGGGACCTCTCATCACCGGCAGGGACCGTGTGCATTAGCTCCACAGAGTTTTGACAAGCTTTACAATCAATTCTTGGGAGCAAAACAGCCAATCATCCGCTAAAAGCTGGTACGGCGACCTCAAAGTTCTGCTCCAATCTTGAAGCACAACCAGCACAGCATTTCAGAAGTCTGGACGCTTTGTCTATACTATCTCAACGTTGGCTTGGTCCAGATGAGGCGCTTATAAAAGCCGAGTCGGCCGAGAGAAGAAAACTATGAGCAGTTTAGAGCAGTGCGACGATCATCTCTTATGCAACGAGATATTTCGATTGTCTTCAATCGTCTTCAGGCAAGGTTGTAAGCCGCAGCGTGCCTGATTTAACTTATTGGCCACTTGTACGAGTTTCCGTTATCACTTTGTATGAACAAAGCTAGCTTGTTTACGGTAGATGTTTGACGACGAGCCTGTGGTAGCAAAAGTGGTAGTAGTGGCAATGATACCCTGACAGACGCCCCAATACTTCAGCCGCGCGCTATCAGTCAGCAGGCGAACATGAGGTAAGCCATCGATTTTTGTTCACGAATACGCTAGTTCAATTTGTTATGCCAAAAGCCTTGCCTTACGGATTGGTGTCAGATATGTGTACTTGCGAAGCGGAAGTCGTGTTCATTTTCATTTCTTACGTCTGCTTTTCTCGGGCTCAGCTCCTTGTGCGGTGGGTAGAGAGAGCTTTCCTCCCAGCAAATCAACCATGTCCCTTCCCTTGTGTGAAGCTGAGTCTCTGATCCTTTGCTCTTTCCACAGCTGGAGGCTCTGATGACTCACGACTAAGTCTAAGCGACCACCAGTACGTGGCTTCGGCTCATTCGAGAAGGCGCGTCTGACAATCATTACTCTCCATGCTGATGTTTTCGGACTTGCTGAGGATTCAAAGAAGGGTCGCAACTTCCAACTTCAAGCTCCCAAAAGGATTCTCTTACCAAGTACTAGTTTATGTTATGCTACGTGCAAGCCGCACCCGTTGCTTCTGCAGAGCCAACGAACCATCACTCTCTGAGTTGTCATGACTCCACGGTGGTGAAGACTGTGATTTGATGTAAAGTCATCCATTCCTCGCTCAGTTACTCTAAGTTCTTGCCTGGAGATTTTATACCAAGGCGATTTGTACGGCACATTTGCATTTTAAGCATTTTTTTTTTTCAATTGCACTTTGACTTGAGTGTTATCTGACTTCTCGGCTCGGTGCCACGTGTTGACGGGCGATGTATGGTCTTATAACGGTTTTATGCGAGACGGCGATCGGTAATGCCATTCTGTCAGCCAATAAAGCCATCTAACAGGCTACCACAATTCTTGTCCACTCCCAGTGTCTTGTCTCTGCCGAGGTTTTCCAGTCTACACTCAGCTACAACCTATCACACCTGGATACTCACCCTACACTCAGACTGGCAACTGGTTCACAGACAACCAGTCTTGCAGCAAGGTGAGCTTGCCACGAGCCTTTTGTGAGCCCTGCTGAACCTTATCGCGCGTGTTCTCGCCATAGTAGCCGAAGTCTTGGAAATAGCACAGCATATCGGAGACGGGCTGTGCAGCACCTGGCGGAAGGAACGAGCGAAACACATCGACGGGAAGCTGGTTGTACTTGATTGTTTTGCCCGTGGCCTCAGACATGAGTTTGCACACAGTCTCAAGGTCATACAACGCGACTGCACCAGCAACCACCTGACCGTCAAAAGCCTCCGGGTCTGCCAACATCGCCGCGATCCACTTGCCAGTGTCCACCGCAATATCAACCAGCGGCAACTCCGTCTGCGGCGTCACGCACATGCTGATCTCAAATACGCCAGCCTCAGTCCTGCTGGGCCTGGGCGCCATGATATCGCGAAAGTTGGACATGAAGCTCGCCGGTGCCCAGAAGGCAGAGCGAATCGGCAACGTGCGCAGGTACTGCTCAACATCAGCCTTGGCGTCGAAGCTGGCCATGGAGTAGCGGCCGCCACTGTTGCGCCTGATGGACGGCAGCGTGCTGAAGATGACCAGCTCGATGCCCCCGACGGCGACACAGGCATTCGCTTGTGCTATCCCAGATGCTAGCTCTTGTCCATACTGGTCTGCGGCTGTGTAGTCGGTAAAAGTGACAGAGTAGACTGCATAGGAGCCGGTGACAGCGCGCTTCAGTGACTCGGCATCGTTCGCATCTGCTTCCACAACCTCGACGCCCCGCTGTTGCAACGCCTGCGAGGAAGCAGACTTTGCATCGCGCGTCACGGCACGGACTCGGTACTCGGTAGAAAGTCGGGCATCGCCCAGAACGCTGTTGATAACGGAACCGCCCTGGTTACCGGTCGCACCGAAGACAGTAAGGAGCTTGCTCATGGTTGTGAAGGCGGTTGTGGATTTATATAAGAGTGACTTGGTTGGCCAGTCTGGGGTTGATGATTCTTGTTGTGGCCACCAGTGATTCTGGTGTGGACAAGAAGAGGTTCAAAGTGAATGCAAGAAGCAGTCAATATCTGACAATCTCGTTTGAAAATTGGGACGTGGTCTACCATCTTATACTCGTCACACACCTTCACACATCATTCGAACACGCGACCAAATCAGGTAATTCGCACCATGTCCGGCACCGAACGCCTCATTCGATAACCATTCTCACCATTCCTCAACATCCCGACAATCCCCATTGGGAGGCTAGCGCAGAATAGCATCACAGACGCAACCCGCTCCATTGACAAGGGCCTCGGCCCTGGTACATTCTCCTGAAGAAGAAAACTCAATGGATCATAACGCCACTGTTCCAGCCAAACAGCTACTTAGACCTCTATGCATGCAGAGAATTTTCAGATGGATAATTTGCAATAATATGTGGCGTCGCTAAGCCGACGATGCGGCTCCTCCTGCAGCAACTTGCCGTCCCCGAGCCGGACACCGGAAATTGCCGCTTTAGGGCTAGCGCCTTCCAGTCACTCGCCCTGACGTTGTTACTTGAGAGCAATAATGTCACGCATCCAGGAGTTTCGCGTATCTTGATTGATGCTGATACTGTTCAATGATTTAGCTCAACGGCCAAACTGCGATCGTGAAAGTCCGGCGTTTCCCTTGACACGACCCTGAATGATGCATTTTCGTAATATGAACAGCATGTTCTGCGCTAAAAGTCGTTGGAACTCGATGCCAGATACCTTTCTGTCTGTCTATACTAAGTCTGGTGAAATTGTTGTCATTATGATATTACGCCCATTTCATGTACCCTGTTTGACGTCTTTATTTCCTGGAAAGTGCTAGTGTGTTGTTGCAAAGCAGTCCCCAGGCTTAGCCCAGAACATGATTGGGTAACAATATTCGGAGGAGAAGCGCGGAGAAGAGAGAAGAGATCTCGGACGAGAACGCGGAGGAGAAGTGTGCAGACGGAGAAGAGATGCGGAGGAGAACAAGATGAGCAGGGTAAAGTCTGAGGCGCCAGTCAAGAGTCGTTGGGCTTGCGTTGTATAGACTCGCTACGTATCACTTGGAGGCAACGATACTTGGTCCCTGCCGGATATGTTCGAAAAGTCTTCGTAATCATTTTGCGTTGAGTTTGCTGAGCCAGCTAACAGCGGGTGTGAGTCTGGTATCCGCCCTACCAGAGAGAAAGACCATTGGACGCATGTGAATGGCATCAGCGAGACTACTCCTCGTTTGCATCATTCGGAGGATGGCACGCCACCATGCTCAGAGACACACAGCACGATAAAGAACCGGCCACCACTAGATAAACCCTCACCTTTCTCGATGGCCAGACAGTATCGTCTGCATCACCCACACACAATGCCCACGACTGTGCTCTGCTGAATAACTCGTCACTCGTCACTCCTCAGCCACAAATCGATCCCAAATCCTGGGCCAGCAATTAGTTCGTAACCGGCGAGCAGCCCGACCAACTATCCTCCCCTATCTCTCGCCCACACCATCACCCCGATTACGCCCTACTAGCTCCACAGACCCCACAGACGCCATAATCAGCAGGATTGAGATATTCACTGGTATCCTTGCACGTCTCGCTCGCACACTTCCACGCCCCCGGCGACTTTCTCGGATCCAGCACGTTGGAGCAGGCTACGCAGAGGAGCGCGGTCTGGCCGTTGTCCATTGAGCAGACTTTGCAGGTCATTGAGGCGAGGGCGGGTGAGCTCTGGGTATCGGTGACGGTGGGAAGATCTTCACGAGGAGGGTGTTGCGGGTCTTTTCGAGACGGTGAGACTTTAGGTTCAGCTGGTTGATGCGACTTGGATGCTGGCTTTGATGTCTGATGACTTGGCGATTGATTGTGGGTTTTGGGTTTGGAGTTTGTGGGGTGAATGGTGATTTTGGTGCGTGGTGCAGGTGAAGAGTCGGTGCCTCGCTGCTCTTTAGCGATACCCTCGTTCGTTTCTTCGTTACCATGCCAAGGGATATCTCGTAGGCTGTTCAGTTCATCCATTTCCTCCTTGACATGGACGTCGTCCTCTTCTTCATCCCCGCACACGCGTATGAGTCCTAGACCATTCTCATCCTTCATCTGCGTGCCATCAATGTCCTTGGCGTCTTGTAGACCGGCGTCCTGATCAGTATCGTATTCGTCCCCGTCATCGTCCTCATCACTCCCTTCTCCCTCTTCCTTAACCGCCTCCCCGTCCCCGTCTTCCGACTCAGCAGCAGCCGCCACTCCCTTCTCAAACCTCGCCAACGCCGCCGCAGCCCTAAGCTCCCTGCCCCTCTTACTCCCGGCAACCCTACTCTTCATCGTCGGGCCCTTGAACCCCTGCAGCGCCATCCTCTCCACCGTATCCTCGCCCAGCGCCTGACCACTAACCCCAAACTTCCTCGCAATCCTCCGCTCCTTCTGCTCTCGCCAATCAACCTTTGCCTTCCTCTTCCCCGTCGTTCCCCTTCCCCTTCCCCTACCGCTACCACGGCTCCTATACGTCCCACCACACAAATGCTCCGGCATCTCCGCCCCCTCCAGCTCGCGGCCTCCGCCCACTTTAATCCCCGTCGCCGCCTGCCGTCCTGGACCCCACATGCCCTCGCCCGTGTAGCCGCGCGCCCACAGCTGCCGCATCTCGTCGGCGTATGTGTTCCGGACCGCCCAGAATGCCTGTGAGTGGTTCATCTGCGCGTTGTGCGCGAGCTCGTGCATCATCACCATCACCACTGCGCGGAAGGGGAGGAAGCCGGCATCGTCTCCGGCTGATGATGATGATGAGGTGGAGGAGCGAGATTGTTGCCGTCTTAGGACTAGCTGGATGCACTCGCCGGCGTTGAAGTTGCGGCCGCAGAACTCGCGGTTGGGCGGGAACTCCTCCAGCGTGGTGACGCGCAGGTTGTGGGATTTCAGGAGTGGGTGGCAGATGGCGGCGACCCGGTTGAGGTACTCTTCTGCTATGGCATGGCCTGGTCGGTCTTTGAGGGGCTTTATGAAGATTATGTGTGGTGTTGGGTGCAGGCGTTTTTCGTTCAGACGGAGCGTGTTGTTGAGCGTCATTTTTGTGGAGGAGGAAGGTGAGGGAGGATCAGGTGTGATGTATTCACAATAGAGAAAAGGTTGATGATTCAAGAAATCTCAAAGAGAATTGCTGAAACGCAAATTACAGGATGAACAGCAATCTATTGACCAGTCTTGTATTTGGAGTTCGGGGAACGCTCAAAGAAATGATAAAAAGAGCGCTTCGGTGGCAAAGTGACGGAAGTTGAGATGGGACGCGCTCAGCATAAGCGACTCAAATCAAATATGACAAATTTCTCCGAATGCCTGCTCAGACAGGTGCTCAACGTATCTACGTGACTGTGTCACAAATGATATCCTCACGAAAGATCGGCATTAGTAAGATATCATTTTGGCGCTGTAAGTTCTGCAGGTAGGATGTTCCGTAAAGTCTTTGTAAACATCATGACGGGCTGGGCTGTCCTTTTCCAACACTCAAACTAGCTACAATTTCACTGAGCATATTTATGTGGTTTATAAGAGCAACGATCTCGAAGAACATTTTGCTAGGCTATCGTGGCATGTGATCAATCTATACAGGCTTGTGTTAAATACTCGGTGTTGACGTGTTAGACTCCACTATTGTACTTAATCATAGCTTAAGACAAAGATCCGTTGGATTATTATGTCAATCTTTTCACCAGCCAATTCGTTCTCTTTGTCTAGCTTCTCAGACCATTCTTCAGCATCTCCATTGAAACAATCTTAATAACAAGAATTTCGAACTACACATTCCAGTCAGCAGTGACGATTCCCGCCCCGGCCAACACCAGAGTTTATGTCGTACATCATAGGTAGCCATCTCATTCTGTATTGAGCAATGCCAGATTCAATCACCGTAACCAGCTTTGATGTGCCCGCTTGTCATTTGAGACATGCACAGATACGATAGTGTTCACAGATTGCCGAACTCTGCGATCTCGCCGCTCCAACCACAGGCTCCAGTCGTGAACATTCCCGGGGAAAGAAGAGCACGCAACCGATCAAGCTTGCCGCTTTCGTCCCAATGTCCAACATCCTTCTCAAGCAGCTCTAATGGCGTTTGATCAAACCCATTGACTGCGTCAGTTCGGGCTCCAGCCGCTACTAAAATTTGTATCAATTCCAGCAGTTTCATCGCCTCCTCCTGGCTTTTCTCGTATTCAGGCGTAATCACGAAGCCTGCCAAGAGGTGTAGGGGAAATGTTTCTTCACGGTCATTGGTTACTTGGTTTGGGTTTGCTCCAGCTTCAAGCCAAAATTTGAGGATCTCCAGGAACGATCTCAAGTCTTCAGGAGACGAGAATCTTGTCAATTCTCCATAGAGCAGCACATGCAGTGTCCCTTTGCCTTGGGCATTCAGCTCATTGATATGCTTGTGGGCGTCACTATCTAGTAGTACTCTTAGCATTCCGATTTCGCTTCGAAGTTCTGCTGCCATTTGCACTGCATCGTCTTTTTATCAGCTTCGTGTACGCATGATTCAGAAGTCACAAGTAACAAGATTGACATACAGCAATTCTCTTTACCAGGGCGAAAATAGTTGTTCCATTCAGTACGAGCGCCCAGCTTCAGCAGATGCGTCACAACTTCAGGCCAGATCGGTCCTTCGACCAGAAATTCCCTAAGAACAGTCCAGCCATATTCATTTTGCTCATCAACGTCGTACCCTAGTTTGTCAACGATATGATCGAGTACATCAAGACGACTGTGTATTGCTGCCTCGTACATGATTTCCCAAGGCTCGGAGATACCAAAGGCATCAATGAGCATCATTGCGCTTTCTGGCGCTCTGAGTTGCCCAATAGACTTCAATATCAGCTTGTCCTGATTCGAATTGCGACTGGTCTTCTTAACAACATGAATGATGATCTTGACGAGGTCTCCGTCCACCCAAGGCCCAAAGATGGCGCTTTGTAGAGTCTTCCATGGGTCCGTGCCTTGTTCAAGCTGAAGTTCAGATTGAATCATGACGTTTGAAGTGATTTGACTGACTTCTTGCCGCCAAAGATTAGCGTGAGCGTGGGCGTATGTCGTAAGTCCGTATGACTCTGTCAAGTGATTGGCAAGTCAAGAAGATCGGCGCGAAGGTTAGCCTTGGCTATGGTCACAAAGTGAAAGTGAGTGTTGATTCATCAAGTGAAGAGTGAAGTCTCAGATCTCGGTAAGTCTTGAGAAACTCTTTTTCTTTTGAAATCACTTGCCTCGCTTTGTGCAAGCAAGAAGTGCACCTGCAAATTGGTCTGCTGGCTCAGGTGTGTCACTAGGCATGCCCAAGGAATCACTTAGCCATGTGTGACAACATGGTACAATCTCCCTCGCAGCAACTGTTTCGTTGTCTGGTGGAAAATATATCAATCAATCTGAAGTCTCGAGTAGAATCAATATCAAGAGAATCTTCGCTGATCCAAGATTGCGATCAACTTCTGCAGCGCCTCATGATCTTTGATTCGATCGTCATGCGATAGCTCGGGTATCCTAGTCTTGTCCGTAATCTTGTGCATGAGCCTTGCTTGCGCCCGCTTGGGCATCTCGTTGCCTTGCGGATGGTCCATGTGCACCTCCAGCCAGGCGCCACGCCAGGACCTCATGCCGCGGCCGGCAAAGACAACGTAACGGGTGGAGTGAATGGCGGTACCGAGCTCGTGACGATTCTCAAATGCTGATCTCTGAGAATTGTTAGCATGCGTTCAATGGAAAACCAACTCATGGATTATGCGATGGCAGAAGAGTTCAACTCACAAAGGTATCTGGTAACGGTGTTGTCACGGCGGGATCGATTGGGTCCTTCTCGTCCCAGTCTCCATGTCCGCATCTAAAGTCGATCAGGTTGGGTAACGCGTGGCCAAGCTGCTCAAGATATGTGCTCCATTTCATAAGGTTCACGTAAAAGAGCTTTTCCCGGTCGTCGTACATGTGAGCCTTCCACGTTCCCTGGGTTACATTGATCTGCGGTTCGTGGAGGTAGGAGTCGAAATCCATCAGAGCGACTATAGGGCAATCATCGAAACTCAGAAGCTCGAGGGAGGTCATGGACATGATCCACTTGATCTGGCAAGGGTATGCGAAGCAGTAGTTTCCGAGCCGTAGCTGTTTCAGGCGGGGCAGGCGTAGACCACCGAGGTCCATCAGAGGGATGGCGCCCCAATAGGTGTCCATGTATATCGTGAGGGAGGTCAAAGTGGCGGACATGGGCTGAAGCCAGTCATTGAGGAGGCTCTGCTGTGAGGACCCAAGCGAGTCGAACTGAACGGCCAGCCCACGCCTCTTCACCCGGGTCGAGACGTGCATCTCATTCATACCCGCAAGGACCGGGCAGATGGTCCCTTCAAGAGCAGTAGAGGAGAATTTGAGGAGGTTAGTTCCCGTCAAGACAGTGATTGGACGCAGATCCAGTCCGCCAGAAGAAGCTGAAGGCGTCCGATGCCTTCGAATCAAAGCGTCAAAGAGGACAGAGAGTTGTGTCTGCCGCGCGGAGAAGCTCTGCACGGCAACCTCGTCACCGTCATGGCCCTGATTGTCGGCGGAGAACTTGATGTTGACCTCCGAAGCTCTAGGAAATTGCAGGGCGAGGCGGGGAAGGTTGCTCAGCAGGCTGAGGGGCAGGCACCATTTCTCTTGGTCGAGCTCGCGATCTGGTGTTACATCAGTTGCAAAGTCGATGTCGGCGAGCGTCTCGAATATAATGGAGCGCACATGCTGGCCGAGTTGTGCGCTGTCCCCAACAGCGCCGAACCTTCGAACAGATTCGTCGTCTGGCTTGACTAAGACTGTCTCGAACAACAAGGGCTCGGCAGAAGCGTTCCAAGAATGGCAGGAAAGTCTCAGACTCTTCAAGAAGCTGGTCTCGCGTACATGTGAGGCAATAAGATCTCGGATTTCCGCGGGAAGGTCTGTGACCTTTCGTCCAGATGACATGCTGGAGAAGCTTGACCCTGTCATCCAAGTCGGATATGTCTGGTCTACCAAAGTACGGCGTTTTTGCGCTCTTGGAAACGGATGTGATCTATAAAGGATTGAGAAGACGAGCAGACGACAATTGCAAGGCTGAGCAGTGGTCGTACAAGTCGGGTCTGTCGCCGGCTGGTGAGCTTCCGGGCTGACGGTGGTTTCACTACTGATCGGTGGAAGACATTTCTTGCCCTGTCACAAGACAGGTTTGAAAGAGTAAGGGACTAGAGTCAGGTAAAGCAGAGGCGTGGTCGAAACGTGAGACGAACCAGCAAGCGCCAAAATGGATAGCTTGTATGGCAGGCATCGGGCTCGAGATGATGCGCTACACAAAACGCGTCCCGGCTACTTACGTCGATGAATCACGCATGGTGGAGAACAGCCAGGTGCGGAGCACGACCGGACATTCTTAGCGCCCCAGCAGCGGATATCCCGGCGTATAGCATCGAGCGGAGTTCGCGTCCAAAGGAAATTGCGGGCGGACGGGCAGGTTCCAGCTCTGGTGGGCGGTTCCGATAAAGGTTCGCATTTATCGTCCGGTCTCCCGTCAACTCATGCGACGCTCAGCATTGACGCCGAGTCTGTTTTCCTGCAAAAGCGCCGACGAAGCGTCGCTCTGCCTGGTTCTTACAGATAAAACCGGTATGCCCTTACGTGGGAGACCACCCTGCTGATATTGTTAGCTGGCGTCTGCTGCCGCCGCTGCCGCGGCTGACAGTCAGACCAATGGAACTGGAAAGAGACGTGTACACGCGATTCTCAGCCGGTCTACGACTTGGCCCATCGAGATTGCCCGACCACTAGTACTCACGTGGTGGTATCGTTTCCAACGCTTCCTCTCAAGTCCTTATCTGTACCAGCATTGGCGCCTAACAGCCCACGGCAGGACTGTCTAACGTTAGAAGCTCATTTTGAGGGATCAAGGAAAGGCGAGGCTTCCTCTAAGCTGCAGAAAGCCATCACGACTGCGCTAGTGATGGTTCAACGCTTTAACGGGGATCTGCACGAATGTGGGTCCAATAAGTTTTGCGATCGCAGCTGCATCTTGCTTCGTGAAAGCATCCTTGCTGTTTAGTAGATGTTGTGACTGTATGGTGCCGCTTTCGCAGCTGTGACTCAATCAAGAGCATACCAGGCATGTAGATAGCTTCTCATTCAACTTCAATATAGGGCATCTCACCCGACCAGATTCCGAATCACATTTTTCTTCCTTCTCTTCCTTCAGTGGAGCCATCTTGATCTTTCCGATAATCATTTTGTGCTTTTTGAGAGTCCGATCAATGGCGTTGAAAGGAGAGTCCATTCTCATCGTCGGCGCTGGCGTCTTCGGGACCAGCACGGCGTACCACCTCAAGAAATCGCATCCGACATGGAGTGTGACAGTGGTCGATCGGTCTCCTTCTCCACCTGAACTAGCCGCCTCGACAGATATCAATAAAATCATCAGGGCCGACTATTCCGTCAAGCTCTACTCTGACCTTGCATACGATGCCATCGACGCCTGGAATAGCTGGCCAGAGCTGCAGCCATACTACCACCGTACCGGGTGGGTCGCCTTGGACGAGGAAGGGAGCGACACGGCCGAGAAAATTCGAAGCCTTTTCCGAGAGCGAGGTCATGATCCTACGAGCGATGTGCCTTTGCATCGCATCGAGCACGAATGGGCTGGCTGTCTCAAGGGCACTGACCTGAAGGGCTTTCAGGATGCCTACTGGAACCCGGAAGCTGGATGGTGCGAGGCTGACAAGGCAACAGCAAGCTTGATGGCCTCAGCCATCTCTCATGGGGTTGAATATGTCTGCGGCCGAGTTGTAGACATCACGTCTGAGGGATCTCGAATCCTGGGTGTTGTCCTGGATGATGGAAGAACGCTTGAGGCGGAAAAAACCATATTTGCAGCAGGCGCGTGGAACAGTGCCCTCCTCACCGACCTCGAAGACAGGCTAGGCATCGCCGAAGCGGACAGAGTCGAAAGACAGGCACAGGCTGCTGGTGTTGCCGTCGCGCACTATAAGATGTCAGACTCGGAAATGGAGGCTTTACGAGAGATGCCAGTCGTTGTGTATGGTGAGAATGGCGAGGTGATCCCTCCACCTCCGACCGACCACTTGCTCAAGTTCACCAATACTAACACCTTCACCAACCTGATAACGACCAAATCGGGGCAGCAGGTATCAGTGCCTCCCGAGAGAAGCCAAAGGATCGTATCCCAAAAGCTGCAGAAGAGCTTTCAAGAGATCATGATGGACAGAGTGATGCCAACATTCACTCAGGGCAAGAAGGTAGAGTATTGGCGCATCTGCTGGGACTCTCGGACGCCAAGCCAGGACTGGCTTCTTTCGCGTCATCCGACTGTTGAAGGCCTCTACCTTGCCACAGGTGGAAGCTTCCACTCTTACAAGTTTCTTCCGACGGTTGGAAAGTACATGACGAAGGTCATCACGGGGGAGGGCAACGGACAGGAGAAGGATGCAGCGTGGAGGTGGAAGGATACAGCATTCTCAGGTCGTGGCGCGCATGAGGCGACGGCACCGACTCGAGATCTCAAAGAGTTGGCAGATTGATTCTCATCAGTCAGTCAATTGTCGAGGTTGAATGGCTTGCAACCTGGCCACTCGCACCTTCCTCATAGGCATACTGGCCTAATCAGGCTTTCTAAGAAATGCAAAGTCTTCCCCTCTGCTTTCTTTACTATTCCAGTCATCACCTCAGTGCACTACACTATAGGATGGTAACCAAATATTTCATGTCGCATACATCACGCACAAGCATGCTTTTGTCTCTACCTGGGTAGTTTACATCGAACGCAAAACTCTTCAGGTGAGCGCTGCTAGCTGCTGAAAAGTCAGATCAGCTATCCATTGCTCCCAATAAATCTCGACTAGACAAACACTTGTCTTACTCGAGATCAAGCAGAGATGCCATGGCATGGTCCCATATTTCATTCTTCCTCTTCGGCGTAGTTCTCTGCACTTGTGCGTTCGCACTGAAGCCTGGGCTGACAGCAGTCGCATACTTGGCCACAGTCTTCATCTGGCCCTTTGTGCACAGACGGCTGTCCCCATCAGTGTGGAGCTTCATACTAGGTGCAAGTTTTGCCTGTGCCGTGATAATAGTTGCAAAGGCTGAGCACAGAAAAAAGCTCCTTTGGTTGCAGCGGACAGAAATGCGTCCGGGGGCTCAGGAGCACATCTTGACCATCGATCCCCCTGTTGCTGGCGATGTCGAAGCTCTTGTCAGCTAGTATACAGCGTCGATCCTATGTAACACAGCGTGAGTGGGATCGGAGGTTTATTTATGGAAGATATCGTTGGCTGACTACAATCATTGAAGGACACTCGCATTCAGAAATGCCCCAGCCATCGATTAATGACGGTGTGATTCATCTGTCAATGGATTTTGGTGCTGCTCTTGTATAAGTTGACATTGTGAGCTCAGTATGGAAGCTGTCATGGACCCACTGAGGCAAACCAAGTGAGCATCGGCTAGCCACGGCTTGGATCCACAATGGCAGAGGAACGAGGCAGCCAAATCCTGTCATTCTTTCCTGTACAATAGAAAAAAAGAAGTCATTACAATGCGGCTGAATACTTGCTAAGCAGGAGCACGATATGACCTTGTCAGGTTTTCCATTGCCCAAAGGAATGAGTCGGTATATCACTCTTCTCAGACAGGAGGACACCGCATAGGTAAGAAGAAGTAACGGCAAGTAAATCACAACAAATATGCGCTTAACACAATCCAGCAAAGCGTCAATACAGAGCCCTGAGTGAATGAAGCCAGATCCACATCTATCGTATCATCTCCCTGAATTTGGAAAGATTGAAATGGTAGGTAATGAAATAGCAATCATGAACTATACAATGGCTCGTCGTGCCTGTCTACACACTTTCAGCACTTTAACAGGATCCAGACTTCTAAATGTCGCATGCGACCCGATGTCTGCAAATGACATCATTTGAACGCGGTCCTTTTCAATCAGTGCTGATCAGCGTCATCTCAAGATGCAAACAAACATCCAACCAAGACGCATCTCAAAATTTGCATGATTTCTGACTGTTGTCATGATTCCACGTTAGTAGCGTGACAGTCTATCACCCAAGTTTTGCCGCAGAGATGGCAGCGGCTGTGGCAGCGCGAGATCCGCCTCAGGCCCATCGCTAAGACGCGTTGTGGTGGTTGCCTGGCAATCAGAGCCCGGAGCCCCACTGCCGGCGATCCTGGCCTCAAGAGATCAAAAGAAGCTTGAGATCAGTCGCCCTGGCAAGCTTCATACTCAATCTCAAACCATGGCTTCGTACGAATGTGAGCAAGGCAAAAGTTTTCTTCCATATTAAGCACCAATAGCTAACCATCTGCTGTACCAGCCGAGCACAACATCAAGGCTTCTGAAGCGGGGGTCCCTCCGCAGCAGCGACGCCGGCCGGACCTCAGCACCTTCCTTTCCTCCTTCAACCACATCGACACATCTCAGACGCAGAACCAGAATGCAACTGCCACACCGGGAGACATAGCTGCAGTCGTGCGCAATGCGGCAGAGTGGTACTCAGCCCTTCAGCAGGAGAGTGGTGGCGAGGGACTGGTCACGGAGCTGATTCAGCAGCTATGGACCGAGTACGAGAACCCACCTGATGCGGTCAAAGGCGTCAGTGAAGAGTTCATTGCGAGTAGGTCATTTCTCGGAAGAGAGCATGGACCTTGGAAGGCGTAAAGACATGCTTACAATTTTCACAGATCTCGACAGAGTGCCGAAGAAGAAGCTAAAGGAATCCGACACATGTCCGATCTGCAACATGCCCTTTCTAGACGACGCATACCCTCTGGTTGTTCAACTGCCCTGTCACAAAACGCATCTCTTTGACCTTGAATGCTTGCAGCCGTGGATCAAGATGCACAACTCCTGTCCGCTGGATCGCAAGGAGCTGGAGAAGAAGAAGGAGCCTCCAAAACCGGCAGAGGATGATGAAGAGGAGGACTATGACGATATGTACGCTTAAAATTGTGGACAAGAAAGATTCTCCTAAGCTATTAGCGACGGGGCCAATGCAACAACATGACCAAAGATCCCTCTTCAGAAACGTAATTCTTCTGCTTGGCGTTGCTACTGGCCAGATTATGCCACGAAGCAGTGCAAGAGAGGCTGAGTGCAGATGAACGATCTGATGGAGGGGAGCAATGGATTGACACACACTCTCTCTCTTTTGACGAAGACTCTTTTGACAAAGAGTGTGACACATTCCACATACCAATAATAACCAACTCTATTTCCGACCCCTTTTGGTTCCCAG
Organism: Erythroxylum anguifugum; assembly: GCA_027478595.1. Lineage (NCBI taxonomy): Eukaryota > Viridiplantae > Streptophyta > Magnoliopsida > Malpighiales > Erythroxylaceae > Erythroxylum > Erythroxylum anguifugum. Next base: position 158,523 of record JANIPN010211208.1, on the reverse strand, counting down.
CGATAGCGTTCGAACTGCCCATCTTGCTTCGAACACTTACTGCTGTCAACATGCATACTAACATCAACGTCCAACATGCCCATAGCCTTTCGATCCTAGAACTTGCTGTAGCTCCTTCCGGTTGATGAGTTGACAAGTCCTTTGTTTCGATGCCGCAATAGGATTTTTGCCATCAAACAGTCTCATTATTTTCACGTGACTGTCGTGGCTGCTTGTCTTGTACAACAAATTATTTGTGGTGCAGCAAACATAAAGTGTTCAGTCCTGCACAGAGACACTGGGCATGCTGAGATGGAATGGCTACATATAGCCTTATGTTCCCCTTTGTCTAAGGATGTGAAGAGCATTGAGTTCTCGAATCTAGCTCCTTGTTTCTGTGCTTGCTGCAATACAACACAGCTCTCACAAAGCTCTGAGGGATGGCTGTACCGCTTGATTCACAAGAAGACTTGGCTCAAAAGCTCAACGAACTATCGTTAACCAACATAAACGATCCAAAGAGGCCCTACTCTGCTGGCGATACCCTTTCTCTAAAGTTGGAGAATGGCCAAGACCTTGAAGTGGTCATTGAGCACGTCTTCCTACCAAATACAATGTCCTTTGTAGCACTCGTTGTGGTACTTTCAAGCGAATTTCCAAACCGCTTGGTGTTGAAGCTGTTCGACAGACGCACTGCAGCTGGTCTCCGACTGTACTACAAAGCCGAGAACTGGAGTCCAGAATTGGAGCAAAGGTTCCAAGATGCTTACGCTGCAGGATCCTTCCAACGCAATTTCTCCATCTGGGAGTGCAAAGGCTCTGAAAGCTTTTCCTGGGAGTACCCCGAAGACAACTTCAAGGACCTCGAGCTTGAAGCTTACTTATATTCAGTGTGTGACTACATGTTTGCAGACGAGTCGCGGGCCTACCGGCTCATGGAGGATGTGCAGGGAAAACACGTTCCAACCCTTTGGGGTCGCGTGATTTTGTCCACATCAAATCCCAGCGAGCCAGTCACTGATGAAGGTCTGGCATGTCCAGGCCTGCTCCTGGATTACATCGACGGCTTCGATATTACTAAAGTTGCTGAACTCGCACCACCTGACAGCTGGCAGGACATCTGTGACCGAATCCTGGAGACTCTAACCGCTCCTATGAAGCATGGCGTGTTCAACGATGATTTGCAAGCCCGATCGATCATGATCAAGAAACCGGTGAGCGCCACAGACAGCTACGAGGCCTTTGTCATTGACTTTGGACTTTGCTGTTTTGCTGCTGACTTTGTAACGCACAGAGAATTCAAAGATCTGTTTCTGCGCAGACTCCGAGAATGGGTTTTTCCAAAGAAGCTCGTGGACCTCCTGAATGGAATACTGAAGGATGACACCGCCATTACTTTGCCGGATCGAGACCAGTACATCCGAGACAATGGCTTGGACAGCTAGCATCAAGGATATTATGACCTTTCAGTGGTCATTGTCGTGAAAAACAGACAGGTTGAGTTTTCGACACACTGCGCGATTTGATGGCAGGCATTGACAGCAAGCTGAGATGATCAGCTTCGGTAAATCAATAAATAGAAGAAAAGCAGCGAAGGATTTTGAGAAAGCCAGAGAGAACCGGTCACTATCCTGATGTGAAGGACATCGCCCTGTGAGAGGTGTCACAGTTGTAGCATCAATTGTATCATTGGAACTCAAACAAACGCCTATGATAGATATGAATTGTCATGTTTCAACTTAACCCAAGTCAGTTTCCCTGTAGACAATAAACAATAAACAATGTACGTCTGAGCATCGAATATCTGCAACCTGATTGTGTATGACACATGGGACGCAAGCATTTTGACGAAGCTTTCGCTAGATGCTGAACAGTCTATCCTACAAACGAATGTCGGTCAAGACGTGAAATGATCTTAATTGGCGGCGAATTCCACAGGTCCGCTTTTTGTCCATCGCGGAGTATTTCAGTAAGGCTGATAATAATGGTAGGAGTATCTTTCCGGGTCGAGGTGCCCCAGTGGGGCGTCCCGCTGAAACACAAAACAACGGTCCCACTCAGTGAGCCGATCCTTGACTTAGCTCCTAGTTGCATTACGTCGTCACTGACCAGCGGTTCAGGCACTGTCCGCAGAGGCAACGTTTTGGCGAGTAGCTCGATTATCGACGTACTGCACACCTCTGACTACCTAAGTACCTAGGTATTCAACTACTTGTTTCATTTGTTCCTCAACCAAGTTACGCTACCCACCTAGATACTTATCTGGCTGAGGTCTGTCTCTACCAGCTTGTACCCACGACTGACATCGGGCTGAAAGTTTCTCAGCGGGCAGGCTAGACGAGACCTTTTTTTTTTAAGCAACTACATGTCTGCTGCGCTTCGTGTACCAAATTCGCCGTGTGTGTGATACCATCCGTTTGCGAGAATGTTTTCCAAGCTCGCCGGCAATGAACAGGCTGCCGCTGCGGGCAACTCAGGCGGGGACAAGGCTGGAGATGATGCGGCCCTGGACAGAGTGCTTCCGACCACGGGGTCAAAGATCGAGTTCGTTGTTCTAGTCATGCTCTGTATTGATCAGATGCGCCGTCCCATGGTCGACAGTTTCGACCCGACTATTACGTCCACACAGTCTCCAAAGCCTGCTGCTCCTTCTCCGTGGGCCAGTCCGGCGGACAAGGAAGAGAAGCCACCATCGTACGGTCAGGCAACCGAAGAGCTGGGTCACGAAGACTACATACGACGTAAGGAGGAGCTCAGCAGTCGCAAGTCACGAGAGCTGCAGAATGCTATGCTCCAAGCTTTTAGCAAATGGCGTATCCAGGTATTGAAGCGCCTCGGGCAAGTGCTGAAAGTGAGTCCTGAAGAGGCGAACAACAAGAAGGCTGAGATGGTAGCCATGGCCGGCGAAGACAACTTGATCGACACCGATCTCGACTCTGGCTCCGACTCTAAAGAGACTGCCAAATCCGTCAGGCATCATAGCGTGAGGACGCCGCTTGCTACTTTCTCGGAGGATGACCGTATACTGCTTCTCAACTCCTTGCTCCTGTTGCTCCTCAGTCTCGAGCACTATTCTTCCTACTCGCGTGTTCTCTTGCTGTGGCTGGCAGCTTCACTCAAGATACCTGCATCAGTTCTCAACGAGAAGGAAGACGCGGTTGCACACGGCCTGCTCCTGGGCGCGCAGCAACAAATGTCGGCAGAGGAAGCCAAGAAGCGCGACAACAACAAGAACGCGGCTGCGAAGGTCTGGAAGATGGGTCTCGCTACTGTCGCAGGTGCTGCTGTCATTGGAATCACCGGCGGATTGGCGGCTCCGCTGCTCGCGGGTGCAGTCGGTGGAGTGCTTGGTGGTATAGGTCTCGGTGGCACCGCAATAGCAGGCCTGTTGGGAGGACTCGCAGGCAACATTGTCCTCGTGGGCGGCTTGTTTGGTGCCTATGGCGGGAGCATGACCGGTAAGATGATGGAGAAGTATGCGAAAGAAGTGGATGATTTCGAATTTATACCGCTCCGCAAAGTTGATGACGACAAGCACCGGCTCCGTGTAGCCATTGGCATCACCGGTTGGCTCTCTGATCGCAAGGAGGTTTACCTCCCCTGGCTGGTCCTTGGCGATCAGATCGAGGGCTTTGTTCTGCAGTGGGAGGTAGAGGTCCTAAAGACACTTGGCAGCAGCCTGTTCACCACCTTCAAGGAGCTAGCAGTCAAGTACGCCGCCATTGAGATCATCAAACGTACCATTTTTGCTGGCCTTATGATCGCTCTGTGGCCGCTCGGACTGTTGAGGATTGGCAAGGCGTTGAGCAACTCTTTCAGCGTTGCTCAAGCGCGAGCCGACCGTGCTGGTCAGGTACTGGCAGACGCCCTGATCCATAAGGCGCAAGGCGAGCGACCAGTGACTCTGATTGGATATTCCCTTGGTGCGAGGGTAGTCTATTCCTGTTTACAGACTTTGGCAGAGGTAGGCACACCCCATTATTTCGTGACAGATATTCAGCTGACACATTGCAGAGGAGAGCATTCGGCCTGATCGAGTCGGTCATTTTGATCGGCACGCCTGCGTCAGCTGAATCCGTCAACTGGCGTCCGGTGCGAGCTGTTGTCGCCGACCGGATCGTCAACGTGTACAGCCGGAACGACTACATTCTTGGTCTCGTGTATCGTACTAGCAGCATCACTCCCGATGTTGCTGGTCTACAAGCAATAAACGAAGTTGCTGGAGTCGAGAACGTGGATGTGAGCGACCTCGTCAACGGCCATCTGCGCTACCGATATGCGGTTGGTCAGATTCTTGACCGCATTGGCTACGATGCCCTGGATCACGTACAGGTTGCGAAGCAGAAAGACGCAGCAGCTGAACTCGATGCTCTTGAAGAGGACCTCAGAAAGCAGGCTCAGGCCAACAAGGGTAAAAACGAGGAAGAAGACACCTTTGAAACAGACCTGGATGACATTCTGAACGCTAAGGGTGACGATGCTACAGCAATAGACAACAAGGAAATTGAGAGAAGACTGAGGGACTTGAAGCTGAAGGAGCAGAACTCGCAGAAAGCACAGGAGTTTAGCGGCGAAGGACCTCCAGAGGTATTGTTCGATGCTGCGCCGACAAAGCATGAAGACGCGGGAGAGGAGGAAGAAGAGCAACATGGAAGCCACAAGATCACGATGCTTGACAATGGCCACTGAGAGGATGCTGTCGCAGTAACGAGATATCCACCGCGGGCAGGAAACGTGCGACGAGTACGGTACTTGACTGCCAGTGTTTGCGCGAGAACAGCTCGGTGCTGAAAATTTACTTGTCCAGGAACAAGCCTCGAATACCTTTCAAACAGCTCTCTTTGAAGCTGACAATGAGATACAAGTCACGCTTTAAAGGTCCACTTGATAATCTGAAAATCGTCTCCTTCAAAAGCGAACTACTTATAAATCATCTACAAAATCATGAAATCCTGCGTAGCGAAGTAGCCAGGCACCGCGTCGTACACACCACATTTCACGTGTCCGACTGAATCACGGGGATGAGTAACGGACGCGATTGGACAGACGAGAACAATAAGAATGACCCCATGTGCAGGCACACGCCTCCACCATGCATCATTGACCCCTGCCCAGAGCTGGGAAACCGGTGGTTAGAGAACCGGTAGAGTTGCCGTAGCGGAGATCCACAAGTGCCACACCGGCCGTGAGCCTCTCTCGTATACAAGATGACCTCGGCAACTTTGGGAGCGCGCGCGGGAGATCACTCATTCCACGCGCGAACTTCTCAGTTTTACACACAGGACTCAGCACTCTTTTCCAGCATAAGCAAACGTTCAAGTCCACCAGCAGTCATTATCGCCATCACTTGTTTCTCTTGAGTCCAACTACGAGTACGGCAATTCCTCATTCGACGTCATCGAGCTTCATTCGTACAGTGTCAACACTGCCAAGTCAACAGTGGGAAAGAAACAACAGAGTCACCAAAGATGTCATCACAATCGTCAGACGCTGCGTCGCGGCCCCAGCTGGGTCTTGTCCTGCGCACTCTTCTCTCTACAGACCGCAATGTGTCGCGGCTAGCAAAGTGAGTAAGTGGAGGAAACACATACACACATGAGAAGGCGAGCGGGCTGGGTGGACGAAGCTGTTGGGCAGCATCAACGTCTCCGTGAGGCATGATCACTGGGATTGCAGCTATTCCCAGTGGTCGTGATGATGTCTCCTTCTTCACCTATCATGCTCGCTTTATATCCCATGCTCTTCTATACCTACCACATGCAGCTTTCAAAGGAAAGAAAGAATTGAAGAAGCCACAAAACTGACTCAACTCCCTTCTCCTCCATGACAGACTCCTCAGCACCACCGCCAGCCTCGACACCTTCCTCCTCACCGTAACCTACACCCTGCACCTCGTGCACGCCGGGCTCGCCAAAGCCGCCACCGCGCGGCTCAACGCCGCCGCCAACGAGCTTCTACACTCCCTGACCGCCAAAGCGCCCGACGCGCTCCTTCCCGGCGAAACCCTGATCGCGACAATCGAGCAATCCCCCACGAGCCGGCTCGTGCGTGCCGAGCAGAGCACCAAAGCCCTCACCACCCTGCTGGACGATTTCCGCATGTTCCTGCGCCTGCGCGGCCTCCTGGGAATCTGGACGTGGGGCTCGGCTGTGCTGCGAACCCCCAACCCGGACCCGGTCCTGCAATCCGTCGCGGTGACGCAGGTGCTCGCGTGCGTGATTTTCCAGGGGCTCGAGAACGTGGCGTACCTGGCGCTCAAGGGCGTGATCGCGATCGAGCCCAAGAAGGTGGGGCGCGCGTTTATCTGGTCCGCGAGGATGTGGGCGGTCCATGTCGCGCTGGAGTTTGTGAGACTGGGTAGGACGAGGCAGCTGAGGAGAAGGAGGGAGGTAGAGGAGACGGGCGAGAAGGGGGCGAAGATCACCAAGGAGGAGGCCGAGGCGTGGTGGAGGGATGTGTATGTCAATGCGGCTTGGATGCCGCTGACCATCCACTGGAGCACGGAGAAGGGCTTCGCGGGCGAGTCCCTGATTGCCGTGCTTAGTGGCTTTGCGGGCTGGACGAGGCTGAGGCAGTTGTGGAAGGCGACTGCGTGAAAGGTGGAGAAAATGATGAAAGAAAAAGACAGAGGGAAGAAGAATGCGTGTTGTTCGTGTAAGATGGAATGAAAGGTGTAGGCCGGATACACGCTTGACAAAGATGGAACCAAATTTGACTTTTTCTTCGTGTACGGAAGGCAAACTATCTGCAAGAACATTTAAGACAGAAGGGCAATAGCTTCTTGGGTTTTTCCCTTGCTTATTCTACTGGGACGTGACAGGATCAGGATCGGGGTTAGGATTAATTTTGGGATTACCAAACTTGCAAAGTCAGGACAATATTTATTTCTCTTGAACTAAATACGCTGTGGTTCTCATGCAATATTTACGTAATGTCAGCTGTGCCCGCTCCCTCTATAGCTGAAAAACATCCTTCAGATTCCGCACAAACCCCAGATCGTACAGGTTGTCCACCACCCTCATGGACTCGACGCGCGACCACTCGGGCTCCCTGGGCACCAGATCCGGCGGGAACCTGTTCCTCGAGACTGGAATGGCGCGGTTGAGCAGGACCTGCCTGTTCTCCACGCCGGGCCACCTGACTATTGGCTCAGTCTGGCCATCCGCCGGTGGCCGGATTTCCCTGGACAGATACACGTACCCGTCTCGCACGTCCTCCTTCCAGTCGTCCCACTTGAAGTTCTCGTTTGTGGTGACGCCCGCCCAGACCAGGTAGACGTGGTATGTCAGCAGGCCGAGCGCCAGCGGAGCAGTGAACGCTGCCAGCATAGTGACCATGCCGATGCGAATGTCCCAGATGAAGGCCCAGCCAAAGACGTTGAGCCGGTCGTAGAAGCCAAGGCCGATAGTCCATGCGGCACCTCTCATTGTCGGGTTTTCCCGCTCGAAACGCTGCTGCAGGTAGTCCCACAGCACGCAGTAGCCGAGCTTGGCGCCGTACACGAGCAGCAGCCCGAGCGAGAGCAGCATGAGCAGGAACCAGCGGTAGTTGTCCCGCCCAAGACAGGTCATCACCCACGGGCAGTGGTGATCCATCTTCGACACGCACACGTTGCAAAGTCGGCAGTGCTTGGAGCGTGCTGGCTTCAAATGCTGGCAGGTCCGGCAGAAGGCGCCCGGGTAGAAGATGATGTGGTCGTAGGGGAAGCGGTGGATCTCCTCGTTGTGGTTGTGTGGTGTGATGACCGATCCGGTGCTGGCTACGGTGAGGTATGTAAACACGTAGGGGAAGATCATGAGCAGGAACAGCGTGCTTTGCTGGGTTGCTGAGAGGTACTCCCATATCCGTGGCACCATGAGAATTTCGCCGCCTACCACTAACGAGAGATAGAAGATCTGGACAGTGTTTAGTAAGTTGTTCTCGGCGAACATCTTGCTTAGCCACTCACCAGAACAAGAGGATGGTTCTTGTTCATCATGTAGTTTCCGCTCCGCTTCAGAAAGACCGTGCCTCGACCTCCCGTCAGCAGAGAGTCGATTGTGATGAAGCTTCCCGGCGCGTGTATCCATATCAGACGGTGCATCATGCCGATTGGCGTTTTTCTGCTGTCAGTCAGCTACCTGTCCAGAATAAAGAGACAGTCATTCACGTACCGGAACCGTGGCAAATTGCCAAACAGTGCAAAGAATGTCAGAGCAGATATGATCAATACTGCTATCACTAGCAGCCGTATGATCCCCATTGTGCTGACCCCGTACGTACAAACAAGCCTGTTGCGACAGATTTAGAGCTCTCAACCAGTAACATCACCAAACAAACAACTAGCAGACATAAGAGATTCAATCCATGACCATACTATGTACACTCGCAGGCAGAAGTTTTGCCAGCCTGGCGGATTTTCATGCACAGCCCATCGTTTCAGGGAAGCATTTAAGTGCTGACCAGCCCGCTGATTGGCGATACTCAAACCGGACGGTGGAAGCTCGAATTAGACTGTGGCGTAACTCACTCACTGCGGGAGGTACCAGCCTTGTCGGCCTCGACTCCGTCTGAGTCTGTGACGATTTGATGCGGGACCTTGAGGTTGAAGTCAGCCGAATATTTGGTTCATGTCACCTGCGTCTCGAGTCATCTGTAGATTCTTTGTCCAAAAGTACCTTTTCCAATCCTTTCATTCTCCTTCTCGTCTCGCGCTTCTGTTGAGATCTTGACCATTTCCGACACCTCTTTTTCCACCTGTGCTCAATAATCCAGCATAGGATCCCCGCACTCACATCCAAAATGCAGACGAAAAGAATAAAATCCTTGTCGTACGAGGACGATGATGGCTATGACGACTATGAGGAGGAGTATGAGGAGAATGGCGAGGGAGAGCTCACAGAAGATGACAAGCAACAGCTTGCTGCCGGCACCCGACGGGTGAGGGAAGTGCTGGGTGATGCCTTCCAGATCTCAGACGCACAGATTCAGGAAAGCCTTTGGCATTACTACTATGATGTAGAGAAAACCGTCAATTACATTCTAAGTATGTCTCATACTGTGAATATTTTTTTCAGCTATTCTTTCCATCCAAGTCTCATGTTCTGATTGTCTCCAGACCAAAAGACTGCTGCAGAGGCAAAAGCTGCTAAACAAACTGAACAGAAGAAAGCGCAAGGTAGGCAAGCAAGCATCTCATATATCATCTCTTCATCTTCCTATAATCAAATATCTTGTGCACCGGTTGTCGATGCGAACAGTCACAGTGAGCGTCATCACTCCCGGCCCTTTCCAGACGCTCATTGACGCATCTTGCTGGCAGACATGCTACCCGTCATCCCGATCGATCGCCATCTAGTTCCTCACGCTGCCACCCGCTTTGCCGTGCCGAGAGACTTTTTTGACGACTGTCCTTGGGGTGCTGTTCCTCCCCATCGCAAGGCAGTCATGATCCCAAATCAAACCCGTCTCGCTGGTGGGCTTTTGGGCGGAGCCGCAGAGAATGCACCAAAGAAGTCAAAGCTTGCGGCGCTGGCAGCATCACGACGCAAGGGCAAAGAAGCCTCCGAGAAATCCGCTTCATCTGTGAATAATTCGGTTGCCCTGCTCGACAAGCTGAACCTGAATAAGGAACAGGAGGGTGGCGAGTCAAATATTAAGCGTGCGCCGGATGAACCCCTCAGCCAGCCTCGACCACGAAAGTACCCAGTCAGGAAACTACAGCCAAAAGAAGTCGAGGAAGAGCCGCCAAAATCTCCAAGCCCTGAAGTCGAACTTCCTGTAGATGAAGAACCGGAACCGGAGGTCGCTCAGCCATCCGCGTTTGCCTCTATTCTGTGCGGACCGGAAGAGCCAGCTCCACAAGATGCTCAGCCTCCAGTCACATTCCCCGCTTATCACTTCATTTCTGATCAGCCAGACCCTTTCTCGGGACCCAGTCCAGACGACATTGTCTCGCAAGCACAGAAGACTTCCAAGGCCTTGAATAAGAACACGCCAAAGTAGGGAGCGAGTACTGACGTTGGTCTATCAGAATCAAAAGCGGCACAAAAGCCCAAAGCAGCTACCAAAGCAGCAGAGATGCCCAAGTCGGGCAGCAAGAAGGACGCCGACAGTAAGCTTGCGAACGGTGTGGGCAAACTTGCTGTAAGCGATGGTCCTAGAGTGAAGAGCAAAAATCTCGATGTCCTGGCAGAACACGCCAAGGCAGAAAGGAAGAAAGCTCTCAACTTTGTGGTTATAGGTAGGTCGGACTGATAGCAAGGTAGCGCACCTCGAATTGGTAACAGGGACTGATTTTCTTCAGGCCATGTCGATGCCGGCAAATCTACACTCATGGGCCGTCTGCTTCTCGATCTTGGCGTCTATGACCAACGTATGCTGGCCAAGAATCAAAAGGAGGCTGATCAGATAGGCAAAGGATCTTTTGCGTTGGCTTGGATGATGGATCAGGGAGCAGAAGAGAGGGAAAGAGGTGTGACCATCGACATTGCTCAGAACAAGTTTGAGACTGCCAGCACCGTCTTTACCATCCTCGACGCACCCGGCCACAGAGACTTCATTCCCAACATGATCGCGGGTGCCTCACAGGCCGACTTTGCCGTTCTCGTCATCGACGCCAGCACCGGCTCATTCGAGTCTGGCATGAAGGGACAGACAAAGGAGCATGCACTGCTCGCACGGAGCTTGGGAGTTACAAGGTTGATTGTGGCAGTCAACAAGCTGGACAGCCGGAACTGGAGCAAGGAGCGCTTCGAAGAGATCACTGGCCAGCTTGGCGCTTTCCTGACCACTGCTGGTTTCCCAAACAAGAACATCACCTTTGTGCCCTGCTCTGGCTTGACTGGCGAGAACGTGACGAAGCGTGCGGAGGAGAAGGATGCGAGCTGGTACGAAGGACCGATTCTGTTGGACGCACTGGAACAGAATGATCCCATCTCACGGTCACTGAAAGGCCCTCTGCGCCTCTCCATTGCAGATGTGTTCCGCGGCGGCATCCAGAACCCACTTTCAGTCTCTGGACGTATCGATTCTGGCTCATTACAGGTCGGCGATAAGGTCATGATCGTGCCGAGTAACGAAACAGCCTACATCCGTGGCGTCGAGGTGGACCAGGAGCCAGCAGACTACGCAGTTGCAGGGCAGAATGTGGTGCTTCACCTTGGCGAGATAGACCCCTCCTATCTCAAGACTGGTGACGTCTTGTGTGATCCCGAGCAGCCTCTGCCGGTCATCAAGAGCTTCCTGATCAAGGTGCTAGCTTTCGAGCATATTATGCCCATGCAGCTGGACGTCCATCGAGGCAGGCTACACGTCCAGGCTCGGGTTGCGGGACTCAAGGCGCTGCTGGACAAGAACAGCGGCAAGGTCACAAAGAAGACTCCAAAAATCGTCAAGCCTGGCGAGGTAGCTCGGCTTCATGTTGTGATTGAAGACGGAGTCGGGCTGCCTCTTGAGAAAGGCATGCGGATTGTGCTGAGATCAGGTGGCGAGACGTTGGCGACGGGTCTGGTCGAAAAGGATCTGGATGCCTCTTCATGACACACGCGCAAAGGCTCATTTACGTAAGTTGGCGGGTCATATCATGGCAAATTCGGTCCCTCTTGACATTCTCGTGATCAATTTTCGGCGTCAGTTGTGACGTAAAGCGAAGATGCGGATCAGGTTGAACCGCCTGCCAGTAGGGTCTGCCAAAGCCGTCTGCTTCATGGAATCCTTCATTGCTCTTTTTCAAGCATTAATATCAAATAGAAACTTATTGGCGCATTTCATAATAATCCCAAAAAAGCTGTTCTCTTTTGCAGTCCAGGCGCTGTGGAAACTGAGCTCCAAAGGAAAGAAAAGACAGTAGAAATGCCTGCTCCAGTCTCGAGGTCTTGGAAGGTGTGGTAGAAGACATCGAACCAATTCTGTCGGCGTGACACTCCGCATGTGAACTTATTGTTCGACTCCTGCTCCACCCGAACTCGTCAGTTACACTAAGGCCAGTCTTTAACGAATAAAAACAGCAAAAAGCATGTCTGAGGACCCAGAAGAGTTTACAAACTTTCGACCAAGCAAGAAAAGAAAGATACATCGCAGGCGAGGAGAAGACAACAGCGAAAGAGACGGTTCACCAGCTCAATCTGAAGGCGGCTCCAACACGATAACGCCGTCGCTCTCTGCATCACAGCCACCAGCCATAGACCCCAGCACGTCCACAAGGGAGGAGACTCGAGACAATGATGACGACGATGATGTCGGCAAGCTCATCAAAACACGGCGACTCCTTATGCTGCAGCAACAACGCAACCGAAACAGCGTGGGAGGCATAGGGTTCAAAGTGGATGGGACGAACAATTCTGTTCCAGACGAAAGCGGCGTAGGAAATGTCGCCAGTGACATCCTGAGTCAAGGTGATATACCATCTGGCCCTGCGACCATCGACGAGGCAGCAGCACAAGTGGCAGACATGACGAATCGATTCGCGAAGCAGTCAGGCTTCAAGGTGGAGGTTGACAAGCACATGTATGTCCTGAATCCTCCAATCTCTCCATTGCAGCGAGCGACATGGGCGAAGCTCGTGTTCTCATGACACTCGCTATTCCCTCCTTCAGTCTACCTCAATTTTCCACTCCTACCTTACTCTCATCTACCAAAGCCGTACGGGGACTGACCCAGCAGGATGGCCTACATAGACGCCGAGCTCGCCCGGCGTGAGCAACGCGCAAATGCCGATGCCCAGCTTCAAAATAGCACAGACTCTCCCTTTGACAGTTCCGAGGGCCCACGACGAGTCCTCGTCAAATCGCGACAGCCCACCGCAACCTCCGGCGCGCTCCAAGAAGTCGACCTCTCCCTCAAATCTTCCCTCCTCCAGCACGCACAACAAGACACCAACAACAAGAAACCCGCAACCGAATCATCGAAACCACCTCGCCTCGGCCCCGACGGGAAGCCCTGGCGCGGCAAACGGCGCCACCGACGCACTAGCTCCGACGCAGCACGAGACGCCCTCGTCGACGCCCTCCTCTCTGAAAACGCACCGGGCCACCACGAGCACTACACACAGCCTGTCAGCAACACCGTCGGAACTGGTACCAGCACCGCATCCGCTGAAAGAGGAGGACAAGAGAGTTCAGGAACTGGTCCAGGCGGAAGTGATCATCTTATGGCAAACAGACCGGGAATGGACGAAGCAGCGGACGAAAGAGTTGCGGCTGCGTTCATCCGCCAGTTTGCGGAACACAGCCAGGCAAGAGCGGCGTCGAGCGCGCCCCGCAGAGAAAAGGCTCCGCCCGGGAGCATGCATCCAAGCCAGAAGTCGATTGCAAACGGGCCAAAGCTCGGCGGCAGCAGGGCGCAGAGGGCGAAGATGCATGCTGCTGAGGCGGAGAAGCTCAAGGCGCAGGGGAAGTGGTGATGGCTGGCTGTGTAACGGTCATTATTGGTGCTGGTATGCTGCAAAGAGCTGGATAGGGGAAAAGGGATGGAAGGTTCCAGGAATTGTGATCTGAACTCCTCTCGGACTGGCTGGTCTCTACTACACTAGGATGTAGTCGAGAGATGGAGTCAGAGGAAAGGGAGGGACATTGGGGAGTGGATAAAGGAGACACGATGAATGATTTTTACGAACACGATCACAATCTATTCTTAGGAGACGTTCACAGTGGAATATGCATTACTCTTTCAAAGATTGGCATCTCTGTTTGCAATACCCAGATCATTCATTCATCTCAATTTTATCGTAAGATAAATATTCTCAAAAATTTCATCAAATACTGTCAGGCTGCGAGGACCAGCCAAACTTCACAAGCGCCTCATCAACTTTTTACCTGCCCAGCTCTGCTTCTCACGCAAGGCTAAGCAGGGCAGCCGACGAGTCCGGAACGACAAAGGTGACCATGCCATTGCGAACAACCGCCTTCTCGCCCGTAGTCACGTTGTTCAGGCGGACCGGCAGGCCGTTCTTCAGCTCGTAGTTGTAGCTGTACCCGTCCCAGGTGATGCCGCTGAGGGCGTCGCTGCCGTTGGCCATCAGGCGCTGCACGTTGATGGCCGTGCCGTCCTTCAGCGCGCTCCCAACGTTGATCGTGTAGGTGGAGTTGCCGCGGCGCTGGGTCGTCACCTGGCCCGTGTTGAAGTCCGTGTAGTTGTACTGCTGCATGTTGATCAGCACCACCCGCTTGGGCGTGTTGCCCTCGAAAACAGCGTACACCGCCTGCGTCACCTTGTCCAGTGGGATGTTCTGGACGCGCACGCCTCGCGGGTTGCCGTTGGCGATGTTGCCTAGCGCGTTGGCCACAGCGATGCTGCCGTAGTAGGGCGCTTTGGTGCCCTTGACCGTGTTGTTCGTCTCGATCGGCTGCCACGCTTGGTAGCGGTAGTTGGTGCCCATGTGCATGTGCACGCGCGAGATCCCCAGAGATGCGGCTAGCAGGTTATAGTCGAGGCCCCAGAGGGCTGCGCCGAACGAGTTCGAAAGGCCAGGCTTTCCCTGGTTGTAGAGCGAGTTGGTCTCGCCCAGGATGTATGGGATTTGGTACTGTGCCGTCAGCTTATTGCGAGACGGAACGTACTGTGACAGCGACTGCAATGTCATGCTGTGGTTCAGTAGCGTTCGCGCCAGAGTCACACCAGGAGAGGTTGCGCCGGAGATGTAACTGCAGATAAGGGTGAAGAGCTGTTAGCCAGCCGCCACGTTTGCCAGTATGGTCAGATCAAGGAAAACCTACTTGTGCTGCGAGATGAGCTTAATGTCCCGGTCCGTGTCCAGACCAGCAGCCCACGTCTTGGTATCGTTGAGGTAGTTGTTGAGTCCCGCGAATGAAGGCGCATAGTAGCCGTACGGCAAGCTCGGGCACTGCTTGCTGACAACAGACTTGATGATGCGTGTCTTGTTCAACCACTCCTTGACGTAGTCAGTCTCGTTGTAGTTTGGGGGTCTCTTGTTGAACTGTGCCGACTTCGAGAAGAGATCCGGCTCGTTACCCAGCTCCCATTCCAGGAATTTGCCTCCACTGAGCGCCTTGCAAGCTAGTCCGGCGGTGGTCACGAGTGTGTCGTGTGCCTGACTTGTGTTTCCGGCCATGTTGAAGCCGTGCACGAAACGTGTGTTGGGCCATGTCTGGTACGATTCAAAGTACGATTTTCCAATGAAGATGATGGTCGGGTAGTCTGCGGCTGCTGGCGTGAAGGTGCCGTTTATTTGTGTCTTCAGATTCGGATCGTACAAGGCGTAGTCCCTGAGCTGTAAGACTACAGTCTGCAATAAGATAAAGAATTACCTACTGAGTGTTGCCACCAACTCGAACGATTGGCTTGCTCCCAATGATGTTCCCAATGTTGTTGAGGAGATTGTTTGAGAAGACGTTTGGGTTCGACAGATTCCCTTTGCCACACGCAAGCAACATTTGGTCAGTCGTGGTATCATTCAGGATCGAATTTCGACTGACTCACCTGCAAAATCAGGAAATGAGGAGAATTCGATCGAGTAGGACACAAATGAGTCCAAGACAGGTGGAGCAGTCCGAGCATTGCCGCTGCCGCCACTGCCGCTGCTTGTGTCGTCCACCTGGATGGTGAAGTCTGCAGCTTGGCCGAGCGCCAGAAGGCTCAGCAGCACGGTTCGAACAGACGCTTGAGACATTGTGCAGGATGATGGGCAGACAGTCTCACCACGACACACCAGACAGCAGGAGCAAGCTGGCCACTGCCCCGGCTAAATACCCATCTGCGTCCCCGCATACTCCTCCCATGATCAATTCGACGCGAAGGTCAAAATTTAACGGCTGGCTTGACAACCTTGGTCGAACTCTTACCTTTTTGGCTTAGAATGAATGTTCTCAAGCTCACGGACAGTGGGGATCGGCAGCCGAAAGATGTGGGACCCTGACCGAACCGTTCGAGCTAAACGGCTTGCGGAAGGCGAAGAAGCTGAGATGAATGCCTCGGAAAATGTCTTGCGTTGCAAGAGGCTCCGTTTGAATGCAGGATGCCATCCAAGATGCGGAGATGGTAGCAGTGGTGGCAGTGGTGGCGCCATTCGCGGGCCTCTCGCAATGATATCGCTGCTCAGCAGTATCGCTTGACAGTTTCGATAAGAAAGAAAAATTCAAAGCGGATCATACATCCAAATTATGTGGGGATATCGAGTGGGGGGTGACGGGGTACATAGTGACAGGTACCTGAGCGTGAGCCATGTATCAATTGAGTCAATGAGGTCGCTTCAGAGACAACAACACACAAGCACTACAGTACCTGGCGGGCAGGGTATTTACAACAGTTGCCCAAATTAAGAAGATGCACGGGTTACGGGGGCACCCACCAAAGTCTCAGGTGTCCGTTCCGGTGCAGAGCCAGAAGGCTGCCAGCTAAATCAGGTAGATCAGGGGCTTGCCTTAACTCTGGCCCGGCGTGCCAATCACGCATCAGCTCCAGGTCACGGGACCGGAGCTGAAGTGCTTGTTGACCAGAGACCCAGTTGCTGCCCAAATGTCGCCCTACGCCCCGCACGGTATCCATTGTCTCAAGTATAATTCGTAGGGCTTCTTCGTAGGCATCAATATACATCAATCGCACGTTTGAAGCAAATTTTAAATATTGAAAAGCTGAGAGTGTCAACTGGCGCGGGCAATCAACAAACACCTGGTGTAAAGTCAACAAGCACCGCCAGCAGCGACGGCAACCAAGGCAGCGGGGCTTCGGTTGATCGGCATTACGTAAGGCCGGCGCGACACGTCTCTGAGTCTATCAGTTGCCAACCTCCGTCCGGCTTTGCCAGAAAATCCCTTGCTTTCTTGCAGAGTTGCATCCACAACATCACCGATCACACACGGACGCCTTCTGCTGCGCACTGGCTTGTTTCACACCACTGTGCACGCAAATTGAACCCCCCGCGATCAAAAAAGTTCACGGCCATCCAAATACACCGCAACCTTCAACCTTTCCGTCGCAATGAGCGGGTTATAGAGCAGCCTCGCTACTAATTCACTACCCGTCATCAAGGCCTATCAGCAGCAGGCACGGGTTGGCCTCTTTCCTGACTTTCTTGGATTGGGCTTCCTTGCTCGCTCACGCAGCATACTCGGGACCACCAGACATGCTGCAGCGCACATGAGATTCTTCAGCCTGGGAAGTACAAGCTAGCAGCTTGTTCCTGCCGCCATGTTCTCACAAACACACATCACGCGTCGTCAATACCCCCAAACCTCCGACAGCCCCAGGAATGGCTCCTCCAGACCCTCAACCGGAAGGCAGGGCGAGCTGACAGAGGAAGAGACAATCTCGCCATTATCTAACCCTCGCTCAAACCCAGCCTCGCCAATCCGGCCACGCACAACCTCTTCTGCCGTCTCAGATGCCGTCTCGAACCTCAGTGACTTGTCCTTCAACCCTTTCAGCCTCTCCCGAACCAGCTCCATATACACGCTCGGCCGAACCTCGTTCGCTGCCCAACTTAATCAGCTCGTCTGCGTTGACCTACCAGAACCTGAAGTCCTCCAAACAAGTGTATCCGCCATTCCTACAGCTCATGAAGCCTGCCGAGTTCTCGCCGCTGCAGCCCCGCAGATCAAGAGGTGGATCGATACTGCAGCTCAGATCCTCAGTGGCCTGGACACTGAAGACGACATCGAGTTGGTATCAAGTGGCGATGAGAGTGTCCAAGAGGTCGATAAAGCCGTGAGCAAGTTTGCAGAATTGATCAACATTTACATCGGAGCTATCGATGGCCTTCAAAAGCGTAAGGATGTCTCGAATGTGCCAGACGCACAGGTCAAGGACGTCGTCAAGACCCTCGAAGCCATCCTCGGCCCATGGGGTCAAGTTCAGAAGAGTCTCGCAGACGCCAAGAGTCACGTCAAACTTGCCAAAGAATGGGAAGAGCTATGGAATACATACATGGGCGAGATTAGGAACGAGCTCAGCGACCTTGAACGTTTAATCTTCCAGTTAGAAGAGAAACGCCACCAGTCGGGCTCCGACACGGTGAGAGGGGATGGAGCAGTCTTCGAGATGGAGGATAGTCTGACGCCTATCGCTGAGGATCCAGAAGGGTCTAAAAGCATCAGCCGTGATCACAGCCCCTCTGGTGCCGTTCCAAGCTTCACGCTCACCTCTCCATTGACGACAGCAAATGCGGCAAACGCGTCGGAGGATTCTGGCCTCCTTGCACTCTTTGCCAGGATGCAGCCTGTGCAAGCATCCCTCAGCTTCCTGCCCATCCGTTTAGCATCTTTCCGGTCCCAAGCCCAGACACTATTTCCCACAGCCTGCAATGAGCTTGACGACCGACGTGCCGCGTTGGAGACGCAGTGGCAGAAACTTGAGAAGAATGCTGAGACTCTCCGAGATGAACTCAGCGAGGACCGCTGGATCGATGTATTCCGAAACGCAGGACGTCAGGCGACAAAGATGTGCCAATCCGTCGATCGGGGTATTAAGAAACTCAATGAGGCCATCCTCACCACCAACAATCAAGGCACTCCGGCTAGCACGTTAGCCAAGAAGGTCAGCGACTACGAAAACAAGAAGAACAGCTTCGGGCCAGCCATTCAAAAGATTCTCGATGTCATCGACAAGGGCGTCTCGGACCGCAAGACAGTGAATGGCGAAGTTTTGAAGATCCAGGCCGAGACGAGACGGGTCTGGGAGGCTCTTGAGGCTGAAATGATGGACATGGATGCTACACTCGCCACGCTTCCGGCACATCAATCAAAACAACTCAGAGACTCGGTATCTAAGCTTCATACCGACCTCGACACAATCGAACCTACACCGACAAGCTCACCAAGCTCTTCCATCACCGGATTTGGAAGAAAAGATGATAGCGTCCCCAGCACGCCAGATGTGGCTGTCAGCACGAGCAGTCTCCGATCGACATCCTCATCAGTACCAACAGGGCGCAGGACAGGTGCCTTGCCAGTATCATCACGCTACCTATCGCCGCGAAGCGTCTCCGGATCCTCTACAGTCTCAACTCCACGAACTTCTTTCTCCTCAACGACCCCAAGAGCCAATAGCCGGGCAGGCATGAGAAGCTCCACCCCTGCTTCTGCGCCCGCTGCTTCGAACAAACCCCGCTGGTCGAGCAGCACGGTGGTAGACTACAAGCAGTACGGATACCACAAGCGACCTGAGCACAGAATATATCGAAGCAACAACGCTGGCGCCCCTTCAGTCTACAGCTTCAGCTCTTCCTTACCGCAGTCACCACTTTCTCGAGAACAGACAGCCTCTCCCTCACCGGCGAACCGTCGGCTCTCAACCAGCCCAACCCGAGCATCGACGATAACAGTCAATTCGACTTCATCCAATGGGACGCTCGAGGCCCGACCAAGACAGTACAAACCGAGCCACCTAGTTCAGGAGAAGCTCGGGATTATCCATAAGGAGGACAACGGAGATCCATCCGGTAGGGCGAGTGCGGCCGGCTCCCGGACAGGCTCACGAGCAGGCTCTCGGCTCGGGACGCGACCCACAATGCTACCAGTCAAGAGGGGAAAGAAAGATGATGATTCACGGCCTAAGTGGCGTCCGTAAAGAAAGAGAGAAACGGCAGAGAGCGGATTACAAAGATAGTGGTAGGAGCTCCAGGCTCGAACACCACGGACACTCGTTATCAATCATTATGTTATGTCACGACACAGCAAAGACGGCCGATCCAGCACGGTCTTTGACTCTTTTTTTCTGTTTTCTCTTTTCATTGAGTACCATCGAGGGAGTCTCTTTCCCTTCAATCAAAAACAAAGTCGTTGGGGTGTTTTTTTTCGGGCAAGGGAGGGCAGGATGATTCAAGGATACCCCTTACCTTTGATGACGGCGCCTTCTTCAGGATCGGTGTTGGGGGAGAAGAAACAATTTCTAGATCGGACGGACGGATTCCTTTTTTATTTTCCCTTTTCAGTCTTTTCACTTCATTCTGTTCTTCGGCGGAGGGAAGGGATTCAATCGTTTATCGCTGTTTAAGGAGAAAGTCGGATCGCAGACACGAAGCGAGGCATAGTTGTTGCGTCTGGGTTTGGGTTAGGTTTGTGTTTGGGGGTCTGATACTGCGTCGAAGGGAACTTGGGCTGGCTGGCAGGTAATATAGTCAGGGTTCTTTCCAGAAATCAGGAAAAGCAAGAAGAGGGTGATGGAAAAGGGGTGAAATCTGACGAATATGGAGGGGAAAGGAGGAAAACCGGTGCTTCTATTGAGGAGAAGGGGGGAATTGATGTACATAGCATGGCCCTCTCTTTTCTCCAAAAGTCCGGGAATGAATTGAGATGCCTCCACCCAAACCGTTTTCTTTTCTTTTTTGCCTTTTTTTTTCTTGGGGTGAAGATCGTGTTCACATTCGAATTGGGTCCAAGAAGACTGCTGGCACCTCCAAGTTACGTGAGACTGTGATTGAGAATATTGAATGACACGGTTGATTGATTTCTGTCCATATGCAAATCAAATATATGTGGGTCTGTATGTCTCCACTTCTTCCGTCTTTCCGGAAGGAAAAACTCTACATACAGGATTTGTATCGTGAGAGAAAAAAAAAAAAAAAGCTATCATGCAAGTTCCATCCATCCGTACATCTTTACCTCTCCCTCTGCCTATAACCTCTTTAATCACTTTTTTTTCTGTGTGAAGCCTCCTCCTCCTCCTCCCTTTTTTTCCCCCTTTTCTCCAGATGATCACCTCTTCTTGCTCCTCTTCATGCCCATCGTCCTACCAAAGTGCGTGCTCCGACCCCTCCCCTCGCCGCGCGGCATCTCCGCGAACCTGATGCCGGGATTCCGCGGGCTCTCGGGCTGGGTCGGGGACGCGTCACCTTCCTGAGATTCGGCCTCGGGCTCCTCGGGCACAGTCTCGCGCACAGGTGATGGGCTGAATGGCTCGATCGGCGTGTTCTCGTCCTCCTCGGCAATGGGGGAGCTGGGCACGACGGTCTGCGCCACGCCTCCGGAGCCGCCGGCGCCGATGGCGCGGTCGCGAATGTGTGCTCGCTGCGGCTCTGTGAGAGGAGAGGGAGGCGGTCGCAGCGATACTGATCCGGAAGATGCCTGCCGTTGTGTCCGTTGGCGAGGCACGCGTTCCGTGCTGCCGTCGTCGTCACTGTCGTCCTCCTCCGTGTCAGCTTGGCCAAGGGCGGCGAGACGGCGTTTCCTTTCGGCTGCTGTCTCCTCCTCGTCATCAATGTCTACAGTCGTCGCAGATGGCCGACGGTGCCGCATTGAAGGAGGTACACGCTCCGTGCCGTCGTCATCAGAGTCAGACCCTGTCTCTTCTTCAGCCGTGGGGTCGGTCCCAGGTTGTTCCGAAGCGAGCCTCCGCCTTCGCTGCGCGGCCGTCTCAGGCCGTCCCGCAGAGACGGCGGCTATGGAACTGGCAATGTCGTGTCGCGGTATCAGTCTGCCGTTACCCTCGACCTGATGTTCGGCGGATGAAGCGTTGCTCGAGGAGCGGCCGCGGCCGCTGTTCTGAGGTCGTTGCGGGGAGTGCGAGGAAGAAGCTTCCATTTCTGGTTGCTCTGCCTGCTCTGATCTGGGAACGCCTGCTTGGCCTCGACTGAGTCGCCGAGACAGGAAGTTGCCAAATGTGCCGCCACTGCCTCCTCCTGTGCCATCGTCGCGGCTTAGCTTGCGAGCCAAGAAGTTCGCTGCTGCTCCGCCTTCGTCCCGGCTGAGCTTGCGCGTGAGGAAGTTCCCTCCTTCTCCATGCTCGTTAAGGCGATGCTCAGCTCGCGCGTGCTGAGTGACGTCCTTTTTCAGTTCTTCAGGCGCGTCGACTTGGTTGACTGCCTCGACTCTCGTTTTGGGGTCGAGAGACTGGATTTGCTTGATGAAGTCCTGCTTGCTCATACGACGATCGCTACCACCAACACGGAAGCGGATGTGCTTGTCTTCCTCGTCCTCGGTCGGCGTAGGCTGTACAGGGCCAGACGACTCCTCGCCTTGACTTGCCTGCTCTGCCTCCTTTTGTCGTCCAAAAGTCCAGGTGCTCATACGAGTGAGGGCGCGACGAGGGTTATTATCATCTCCCTTTGGCTTGGCGCTGCCTCTCGGAATGTCGTAGGATTTGACGACTTCTCCATCCGCGTCCTCAACGATGATCTTATCGCCATACTGATAAGCTTGCGCAGGACCGCTATGAGGCTTGGCCTTCTTGCCCTTGTGGTGTAAAGCCTTGTTGGTGGAGCCCAACCACTTCCTCCACGCTTGATGAGGATGCTCGACCTCTTGCTTGACCTCTTCCTCCAGCTCTTCTCCTTCGTTGCGTTTGTGAGGATGATGCCTGTTAATGGCGTGCTCTCCACTTGTCTCATGCCGTAGTTTTTCAAGGTCCTCCAACAGCTCTTGCTTGACTCTCTCTGGGGACTCTCCTCTGATATCCCGCTTATCGATAACGTTGCCTTCTGCATCCTCAACGATCAGATGATGACCCTCTTGGTAGGCTTCGATCTCTGGCGTTGACGAGTCATTCTGCGACTCTTCCTCCTCTTTGAGTTTCTCTGCGCCCCTTTCGTCCAGCTCGACCCCGTCTGGAGACGTGTCTTCTCCCTCTGCAGCGTCCTGCTTCTCTTGCTCCAGGTCGATGTTTCGCCTCCAGACAGGCGAAATGGCAGACTCGTCGATCGGACCGCCCGCGCTCAATCTCCTCCTCCTGTGGCGTGGCCGCCGACCGCCAAGCGGGAAGCCAGGCTGTCCTCCGTTCTCCTCCTCTTTCTGCCTACGCAAGAAGTTCTTGGGCACGCCAATGGGTCCAAGCGTGCCGGGGGGGAAGTCCTTCTCGTATTCCGGAGAGGATGAGTCCACAGATCGGCGACTACCCTTGGATATTGACATGGACTTACTCCTGGACGCGATGCGAGGCAGCCTGTCCATCCAGTTCTGCTCACCTTCGGTGGTGTAGCTCATGGTCAGGGTCAATGTGTTGATTCGCTTGCCAAGCGTGAAGACAGCGATCGAAGAACCGTGTACGAGAATGGAGGTCACGACCAAGAAACTGACAATGGGCCAGCAGATTCTTATGAGAAGATAAAACTCGTGATCAGGACCCGGCAACTCGGCCAGTGGCTCTGTGGAATCCGTCTCCAACTCGGCTCGAAGCAATATCACAGCGAAGATAGCTCCGACACCGATGGGTCCGAAGTGGCCGGCGAAGAGAGCCTCTCTCCAATTCTTGACGTCCGGTATCAGAGGTTTCATGAGCATCATGGCAGGTATTCGGCGGAAGAGAATGACAGCGATAGCGATGACGACCAGTCGCCAAGGGACCAGTCCGATCTCTGGCGCGTTGTAGTCCTGCCAGGGTATGATTGCTCCGAGATAGACAAAATATGACAGGTTGAGCAATAGATCGATAACATTTGAAACGTGAGATTCTTCCGTCTTCTCAACAAACCATCCATCGTTACTGAAGCCAACGCCAGCAGCGAAACCAACGAGCAAGTCATCCAGACCGAGCCCGGATGCCGATCCGGCACAGAAGAGGGCCAGCACAAAGTAGAACACCAGAAAGCTGTCCCTGTCGATGAAATTTTTCCTCTCGGCGTACTTGATAGCATGTCGACCTATGTAACCTACGGCGAAGCCGTAGACCGCACCAAAGATACATTCGTACAGGATGAGGAAGACTATCCAGTGGAAGGTGACCTCTTTGGCGTTGGAGTGGTAGAAGAGTAGGTAGAAGGATAGGTAGATGAACGGAAATGCCATGCCATCGTTACATCCTGACTCGGCGGAGAGGACGTCTCGCAAATGCTTGGGCACGCGCTTAGCGAACTTTCCCTTACCAACGACGGAGGAAGCGAGAACAGGGTCGGTGGCGGTGACACAGGCAGCGACGGCGAGCGACTCCAGCCAGCTCAGTTCCACAACGCACAGCCAGATGATAAGACTGGTCACCAGCCACCCGGCGGTCATGACGGGAACCAGCAGGAAGAAGACGGACCTCCAATGGCGTTCCATGTAGGCCTTGGGCAACTCGACACCCACGGCAAAACATTGTACGACCAGGACAATGCGTGACAGCTCGAGAGTGATCTTGTCGACATTGCCCCAGGTGGCCGGGTCGAAGAGTTGTGCGGCATGCGGACCGAAGATGACTCCAACGAGAGTGGCGACAGTCGCTTCACCAATGTACAGCTTCTCCTTGATAAAGAGCGAGCACAGCATGAACAGCGAGGTGAAGCCGCCCAGGATCATGTATGCCACATGGGGCTTGTCAAAGTCGAGCTCCTCCCAGGCCATTTTGGCAGCTTCCGAGTTGTCGTTGTGCCCTGTGTGTTGGCGTGCTCTTGTGCGTTGGGTTGACGGTCTATCGGCAGGCAGAGCCCATCAGCCGAAGCTTGCTTCCGGGTTGTTCAACGCTCTACAAGGCCCTGCGAACCGGTGCATAGATATCAAGCGCTGAGTTGAAAGGTAAAGAGCGTTGTAATCATTTGTGTATCGAAGAAAAGAGAGAGGCGCGTGCAACTGCTGGTGTACTATCCGACAGTGACGTACGACAGTGCTTGAGCCGCACCCTAACCCAGGTCAGTCAGGAAGTAATACAAACTGAACCCTGAGAGATTCTCGGTAACGAAGCCACAGGGCAAGGTTAACGTGTGGCCATGAAACGGAATCCAGAAAGATCGAAAGACTGTGACCTGTACTGTTTCAAGCGTTCAAGTGAAAGATTGTGTCAGAAAGAAAAGAGTGTCAAAGCGTGTACAAGAACGCGAAGACAGAGGCAGTTTTCTGGCGTTACTTTTTTTCTCTCTTCACTCGTAGAAATGTCCGGCCAGATAGCGGCGTCAACCGAGGGAGGCGAACGCCAAGATGCACAAGTACTGATGGCGGCGTGCTTTTGTCTTGCAGTGACGATCCCGCGATTCTGTGGGTGGAAAAGGAAGAGAAAAAAAGAAAAAGCGGGTCAGGATAAGGCGATCGCCTACTCGTGGCAGCGGAAGGATGCTGGTGGCACTGTGGCGAGCTTCTGCGTTTTCAGTTTCCACAGTCAATCATGGGAACCAAATGATGCTCAGAGTCCCACAGGTAGAGGAAATCGATGGATTGACTCTCAAGGAGGGAGAAGGAGGAGAGGAAATAGCTCGATTGATCAGGATGATGGCCAAGAAGTAAAGACAATGGCAAGCGGATGTGGACGTACATCATCACTGGCTTCACTAGCATCACTGAACTCTGGGCGTGGGACGGATTCAGCAAGTAAGTTTTGGTGGGCTGCTGATAACCTCCAATCTCTACCCGCACATGTGCTTCCCTCTGACTCGCGCCCCGGTCAACCTCCCCCCCGGCTGGAGCGGCGTAAACTCTGCCAAATTTCGCTTGGCGATGCCGTTCAACGGATAGCTGCAGGCTTCCAGACCCTCGCTGAACGCAAGCTAATGTCCACTAATACGCCGGGCTCCCGCTTGATGAGTTCACAGAATGTGAGCAGGCATTTATATTTGGACTGGGACCATTGTGTGACAATTAGACTACAAAAAGGGGGGATCTTGCTCGCACGTTTCAGTGTTCCAGTGAAATCAATTCACAAGAAATCGTTCTCTAAGGATCTGAGTGTTAGACTCGTATAAAACCCACAATGATCACCGTGGACGCTTCTTCGCAAGCTTCGCGGCTGCTGCGGTTGGTTCCATAGCAGCCGTCTTTTCCGATGCCACCCCGACATCCGGTCACTGAAGGCGACCGGCCTCTGCTGCGGCTCTGTTGCTGTCACCCACACCACCCCATCTGCCTCTCGTAGCTGACAGGGCATCCAGAACCTCAGCTACTGTTCCACATAGAACCCCCCTCCCCGCCAGTTTGAGGCTCCGTCAGCCGAACCCAACAGCCATGGCTGCTGGCAAAGGCCGTGACAAACCGTGGATGGTTTTTCTTCATCATCATCACCATCTCTATCTTTGTGCAACTTCTGATATTAAAACGCGTATGTTAGATGATCTGTTGCATGCAGGGTCCGCCTTGTCGTGCGGGGATCCATTGGGCCGCGTTGCTCAATACCAGGA
The DNA here is from genome assembly GCA_027478595.1 of Erythroxylum anguifugum. Lineage (NCBI taxonomy): Eukaryota > Viridiplantae > Streptophyta > Magnoliopsida > Malpighiales > Erythroxylaceae > Erythroxylum > Erythroxylum anguifugum. The sequence continues at coordinate 132,599 of JANIPN010211208.1, read as the reverse complement.
CTTGCCAACAGCAGCTCTTCGGAGCTTTGGGTAAACCTCCGCGGATAAGTGGAGAAGCGAGAGATAAGAGATTCTGTCTAACTGTCGGCGGTCTGCATCTTCTCTGCAGCAACGTTTTTCGCTCCTTTTTTTTGTGAAGGGTATGTTGAAAACCTGGTAGGAGCTGTCATGGAGGCATGAGGAACGCAATGTCCAGAATAGTATAGGACCTACGAAAAGTGCGACGGGTTTTGGCTGTCTGTCTACTCCAGTTTCGAAATACGCCTGCGAGCGCTTGTCTAGACGAGTTGTCAGGGAAAATCATCATGTCGATCTTAGCATCATGTGAAACTTGATTAGATCAGTCATCAAAAATGATGCCTGAGGTCTTTCGAGACTTTGAGTCCACTCTCACACACTAACCATGCGGCTGGCGTCCCGACGTCCTTCAAAACAGATATCAAACCAAGGAGAGGCTTTCAAGCGTAAATTCAAAGCGCGGAGGTTACGTCGTCTACAAACACCTCGCAACTCTTTGGTTTGCAGCGTCGTTCTCGTTTCTGCAGCTCCTCTTTACAGGCGAACAATCGCATCGTGATGCTTCCACACTTGAAATCTCAAGGATAAAGATATAGCCCAGCGTTACTCATGCATTCCATTATTGAAGGGGTTATCTCCTGCAAGTGCACAATCATATCACATTCTTCGTTGCTCAGAGCCGTGTGTTGCCAGTCATGGGTCTGCTGCAATGATGGCAGCATGAGCTTGGTCACGACGGCTAGGCGCGGCAGAGTATGGACACGGTCCAGGTTGAGGTGCTCAGGATCATTCAAAACTACCCAGGTAACCATATCTGAGCTCTGCTCGTACATCTGGTAAGGAAAAGTTCATAGGCCGTGGTGGCGCGATCGCTAGCGTTCGCTCTGCGTGTAAAAGTAGGATCAGCTTCGATCAAGAAAGTGGACCGCGTGTTTGTTGTCCTACTTGAGAATAGCTCTGACGTATGATCCAATCCTCGCCTCTCTCGTAGTTTTGGTAGAGAGTAGCGAATTGCACCTCGTGAATTTGGAAGAACTTGAAATCGTCCGCTTGTTGCCGAGAGTTTCCAGCCAGACCTGTCATTACCTGTCCGCCTGAATACACACCATCACACTCATCAAATTGCCTAGGCACATGCACAAAGCAGCTTTGACAGACAATAATGCAAACCACAAGAACGAGAACAAGGTTCAAGTCAACCCAAGCGGAGATGGGAAAAACAAAAAAAGGAATGGAAGGAGGGTAGCACAGTCACAGAACGGAATATACGGTGAAAAGGTTGCCCAACCAAAAAATTGGAGTAGAGTCGGCGCAACAAGGCGCGATAATAAATTCCTGTCTACCAGCAATTGCCTAACAGATGGGGAAGGGCATCGAGATAGCCTCACCCGATGCGAGTGTCCCCGCGTCATCCGGGTGAACAGGAACTTTATAGGCTGACTGGCAGCAGCACCACCATCATTTCCAATTTATCTCTTCGTCATTCTCCATCCGTAATAGATGCTATCTGCTCCGAAATCCCAGAATCGCTGGCCAATGCGTGACAGGCCCAGTCGGCCAAACCCATCTTCGATAAAACACACAAAAAAAAAAAAAAACCACAAAACCGGCAGGCAATCATGTCGAGCCTCCTTCCCAAACGCCACGCTAGAAATGATGGGTTAAAAAAAAAAAAAAGAAGCAAAAATGCATGACATGGAGTGAAGCGTGTGTCTCAGCATGAAAGGCTGGAGATCTCAAACAGTAAAGCATGACAACGACTCTTTCCTTCCAGGTATGCTCTTTCCCTCACTCGCAATCTCCCTCTCTTTCTTTCTCTATGCCTTCCGGCTTGATGCAGTGTCTTTTCTATCCAAAAAGAGCAAAGCGTCCCTCTTGCTCTGCTCGCTGGCGTGCCTCATCTTGATCCGCCTCGAGCTCTTGTGTATCAGCTGCGCCTGCAACATCTTCTGGCGTGGTCTGCTCCTCAGGTCCGAGCACGACGTCAGGCTCTCCTGTCTCTACGGCTTCTTCCGTGACTGCGACGCCGCCGCGAACGCGTACCTCTTCCTCACTCTGCTCACGGCTTAGCTGGCCTGGTGCGGGAAAGGAAGACGACGAGGACGAGAGGTCGCCTTCAGCCGAGGTCTGCCCTTCCGATGCCGCTATTATACCAGAGTCTGATGCGACCATGGCTTGGCTCCTCCCTTCAAGCAGACTCCCTTGTTCCTCAGGTCCATGGGCTGCTGCGAGATCGTTTTCTTCCTCGTTATGATTGTGTTGTGATGGCTCCATCCCAGACTCGACTTGTGAGGCCTGAGCAGCTACTTCTGGCTCTTCCTCTGTTTGACCAGCTCGTGTCCTGGAAGACGATGCTCCCACCTGAAGGCCGAGCCCAACCAGCCCAATGTCTGCCATCTCTGCAACCTCTCTCGCGCTTCTCAGCAGTCTAGGGTCCATGCTGCTGGCTCTCCTCAAGATCCGTCGCTGACCTGGATAGCTTGGGCCATATCCTGACAAAGGGTTCCCGTAGGCAATCGAAGGCGTCGGCATCGGCTGTCCGTAGCGTAATGGGTTGGCTGGCGGCGTCGGTGCAGGGGCCGGCCATCGTCGATTCGCATCCCAGCCTCTGTGCTCGTCGAAGAAGGGCAGTGTAGGGGTACCTTCGCTGCTGTTGTCGGGACTGATCTCAGAACTGTCGTATCCGCTTGTCGTGAGGTCAAAGTCGTCATCGTCATCGTCGTAGTCGCTCACGTCTCCGGATGTCATCATGCTGCTGCTCATCATGTCAGGTATAGGCTCCGGGTGCATGAATCTGTAGCAAGCGTTCTGAACGATGACCGGATGCGATACAGGCCGGTTGTCGGTGGCGATGTTGGGCATTTGCAGCTGTTCGATCGGCGTCGACATGTGCGATGGGTCGAGACATTGCCAGGTGCGGTCACGAGTGATGGGCCGACAGAAACTGCAGGCCTGATACACGCAGACGCTCGGTTGCTGAAGCTCAGACTGCTGCTGCAGCTGTTGATCTGACGGCGTGTAGGAGCCGTTGGACCCAAAGACGGTCATATGTCTGGCCGCCATCTGCCGGCTCCTGTGAGCTTCATACTCTGAGCTGCGTGGAGGGTTGACACGTTGCCAGTACGGCGAGATTGTGGCGGTGCGAGACCTGGCATTGTTGGGCTGGCCCGTACCAGACCTCCGATAACGCCGGCTGTAGTGACTGGAGCCAGGTCCCGGCAACATGGTGATGGGGTCAGCGATGAGGACATCCTGCAGCTCAGCCTGGTCGGGCGGGTCCGGGTAAGCTGACGCGGCAACTCGATCGAGCACGAGCTGTCGCTGAGACTTCAGAACGGCGACCTGTTCTTCTGAGTACGCACCCTGCCGTATGAGCGCATTCATCCAAGGTTTCAGCTCCGGGCTTCGTGCTGCTGTGCGGCTGCTTTGAGCAGACGAAGGGTCTGGTGGGTCACGACTGACAGTCTCGGCGTGACCAGTTTCGGCTGACCCGTCGCTCGGGTTCGATACCGGGCGAAGCTCCGGGTGCTCACGAATCTGGGGAAGCTGCGACCTGAGGTCTGACTCTTGCTGGAGCCTCCTCTGCAGGGCAGAGGTGAAGGTGTCTTCAGCCCGATGGTGAAATCCCACCAGGTCCTCGCCAAAGTCTTGGGTGCACCTGTAAACCCAGCCGAGTCTGGGTACGCGCCCACAGTGGTGGCACTTGTATGGCCCATAGATGCGCGTCAGACGAACGTGAGTGCATGCTGCTCGTCTTGTCGAGATTGGAGGGAATTGTGTAGTCGCGGCTGGACGAGTCGAGGATGTGTTGCTTGCAGATGGCGAGTGTGCGATTATAGATGTGTCGACAGGCGATGAAGCTGCAAGAGCCGATCGTCCCCGCCTTTCTTCGTTCGATGGTTCTGACTGTGGTAGATTTTGAGGTTGGGGTTGTTGCTGCTGTTGTTGTGATGACGACGATGAGCCATGAATGTCAGTGCCAGACTGCATCATCGCTTCCCTCGATGAAGTGGTATCTGTATTGTGATGTTGAAGAGACTGGGCTGGCAGGGCACCCGGTAGCAAAGCTGCAACCGGGCCGACTCCGGACTCATGCTGAGGCAGCAGCATTTCGCGTCACAGCCAGTCGTGTGAGAAGATTGAAAAAGAAAAGAAAAAAAAAAAATTTGTCTGTTGTGAGCGCCAGCCGTAGACGCAGCCAATGTTGTGAAGCGAATTATTAGATCAGTTCCCTCCTTCATGGAGGAAGTCTTGTTGCTGGCAAGCAAAAATTGTTAAGGCCGGCTTGTATGAGTGGTGGTGGTGGTGGTGGTGATTGTATGAGTCTCTCTGAAATGTGGCGAGGTACAAGAGGGGGCCGGAATCAGGTGAGGTCGAAACATCGCTACAGGTAAAACGAGTGGACGTGACGATGGCCGGTGCTCGCGCATCGCCTCAGGTTGGCAGACCAGGTGCACAACTGCTCAGACGCTCTCTTTGGAGAAAAATAAAATATTGTTCTCGTTTCTTTTTGCTTTCTTTTTTTTCTTTTTTCTTGTTTGTGCGATCAGTGGCTGTGACGGAGAATTTGCTCAAGACACGACCGGTGAGGAGCAAGAACGGCAGCAGTTTGGTGGTGCACCCACCAACATTCGACCATGGATATGATCTCAGCTTCAACGAGCGTATGAATTATGACCTCGGCCCCCGAGAGGAACGAGGCGGTTTTGAAATTTGATTTGGTGAAGAGGACAACGATCGGAACAGAATAGAAAGAAAGAGTTGGTGCTTCAGATTCAGCTCAGCCGGTCACGACGAAGAAACAAAGCTGCGTGTTCAGAGACAGGTACGAGGAGGTGCACACGCACGACTCGATCAGTCATCAACGAAGGTCCCATGTATGTGACCTCTCACACTTTCACACACACGCTTACACACATACACGCACGCGAGCTGGCATTCATCTGGGTCGGATATTGTAAGAAAACAAAAAGGAAGCTGGCAGTGACAGCAGCAGGATAGAGGAGGGCAGAGAGGGCAGGATGATAGAGCGAACCAGGGTCAAGAGACGAAGGTGAGTCAGGATGTCTTATCACCGGGGCAGGGCAGGCTGAGTACCAGAGAGAAGGAGTGGTGGTGTGTGCGTATTAGGGTGTGTGGGTGCGCGTTCGTGAGTGAGTGCGTGTGTGGGTGCGCGCGTGTGCGTACCTATATGTGTGAGTGTGTGTGTGTGTGTGAGGGCCGGAGGAGAGCGAGGGACAGGGCTATGAGAGAGGGAGTGGAGGGGAAGCACACAAAAGAGACGACCATACAAAAGAGAGAGAGAGAGAGAGGAGAGCTCCAGATCAAGCCAGTTCTGGCTGATCTTGCGGGTTGGCTGCGGCGTGCCAGCCTTTCTTGTCGCATCGAGGCAGGAGAGACAAGGCAGAAGCGATATGCACGATGGGTGGATGCTGTTGGTACAAATGCAAAGTACTGCTGGCCGCTTTGAGCAGAAGATCGATTGCTCTGTGGAGTAACGCGGCATACCGAATGAGGAAACACGACTGGGGGGGGTAGAGAGAGAAAAGAGTATGGGTGAAGCAGGAAGAAGATCTTGGTTTCGAATGGCGCATCTGTGGCGCGGGGCCGATTCCCTTGGAGGATTGTTGAAATCAAGAGCAAGAGAAAGAAGACCGTGTGAGGGAGGGAAACACAGGCACAGAGTGTGAGATAGACTGAGACAGAGGCTGACTGAACGTCTTGTCTGACTTGCCTTGTTGCCCCAGATCTCGCGATGGAGGGTGGGCAAGCATGTGTGGATGAGAGAGTGTGTGTACTCACGCACACTCACTTGCACACTGACACCATAGAGCACACACACCACTCACGCAGCTAAACCGGCGGAACGATACGGGGCGCAGCAGGGTCCATCCGGGCCGGGGGATGATCAGAAAAAGCTTGGAGGCTTGGACGCTCTGAGTGGACGCTCCAAAAACTGGTCCGCGTCGACGCCAGGCGTACGTATGCAGCTGCATCTTGGAAATGGACGACTAGACTCTTATGAGGAGAGGGCGATCCCACCGCGCCAGTGAAAGTCTTGAGCGTCATAGGCATCATGGGTCGGCGTGTGGCCATCAGATCAAGGTGGAGCAGCTGCCGTTGCAGCAGTTGCAGCAGCACCAGAACTAGGCAGTGTTAGCAGCAGCAAAGGCGGTAACAGCAGCAGAAACAGGCGGTGGACGGGAGCAAGTCAGTAGCAACAGCGGCAGTGGCAGCGGCAGCGGCAGCGGCAGGACAACGATGGTAATAGCAGCGAGAGATGGATCGCAGCAGCTGCTGCAGCAGCAGCAGAAGCGTCCGCAGAAGCAGAAGCAGAGGCAGAGGCAAATGCAGTATCAGTACTAGCAGCACCACCACAGAGCATTCCAGCCTCCTGCTTTCGACACCACACACGCACACACACACACACACACAGACGCATGCACCAATGGCCTTCAGTAGTACCAGGTGTGGATTCGGTGGCGGATGGGGACTCGAGTTCGATCCGTATCCAAGTATAGGCCAGATGATGCACGGGCACGACATTGAGAGGGGGCCTCGTGACTCGATCCGATACAGTGACAATGACCATCACGCATGCTCCGTTGCTGCTGCTGCTGCTGCTGCTGCTGCTGCTGTTTCTGCTGCTGCCGCCACCATCAGTGTGCCGCTGATGATGGTTGCGATGATGATGATGCTCTGCTGCTGGTGAATCTGTCTTCTGATGGCTGCCGATGCCATGCTTCTGCCAGTGCCAATTCTGCTACTGCTCCACCGCCGCCACCACTACCTACCTACTGATGATGATGATGATGATGATGCTTCTACCGGTGGCCACTACCTCTGCCGCTACCGCTACCACCACCACTACCACCAGGCAAGCCCGAGTTTTCCGAGCAGCCGCCCCTCGATCGCCGTCCCATGGAGGGGCTCCCTCTTCGCTCAGCAGGTCTCGTGGACAGCTTTGCGGGCGCGCATTAGCGGCTGCCAGGAGCGCGTCCTTTCTGGTGCCTTCCTCTGAGTCTGTGGCTAGCTACCACAGGAGAAGGTGGGCCTGGATCGGCGACCGTGTTCTGCAGGCCGAACTGAACGAGAGGATAGTGGCGGTAATAGCAGTAGCAGCGGAAGCAGTAGAGGAAGGGAGACAGCGCCTAGGAGAGACACTGGCAGTAGCCGTGTGGTGAGGAGGGGTAATAGTGTCCCGGGCGCAGAAACATGGCCTATCATCTCCCTTCCGAGCGAGCAGATCGAACCAAGAGGAAAAAGAAAACAATCAGTTCAGAAGAACCTGAAGAAGAAGAAAAAAACCCAGATCCCAGTAAGCGTTTCAAGTTTCAAATCAAAAAGGGAAATAAAACAAAATGACATTCAGTGAGCTTTATATCCCCCTCTACGCTTTAACGGTCGAGTTTCGCCCAATTGCAGCACGGTGATCCGACCAGCGCATCAGACCGTCACTCTGGCTAATCACGTCCGGCCGTCGCCCTTCACCATGACCACAGGCTTGCCTTCCAGCACTCATCTCCCGGCTGTCTGAATAGGCAGGACCCCTTGGGCCACTTTCCCTGGACTTCCCAATGTGGCCAGCGTGAACTTGGAGCCTCTCTGCATCCAGACATCTCACCATCGTTTCAGGACGGTCGGAACTTGGCAACATTGGATTGAGGCCCAACGCCTACTACCTGCCTACCGAACAGGAATGTCAGCACCTGAGTATTTGGTCATGATGATCGTAATCATTTGCTCCAACAGCAGTTCAGGTTTGCTATTGAATTCAAGCTGCTTGCATGCACAGAAGTGGAATAATGGACACTCATCTACTAGTATGCAACCACCTGGATCTATGTGGAGCCACTCATCAAGCGTGCAACATTCTGATATGTCAGAGTGACTATGAATCTACTTGTAATTTGACAATGTGGCATAGAGAATGTTGTGACACCGACAAGAGTGATGCCGAATTGCAGCTCTCAGATTGCTACTTGCTGAGTCGCATGCAATCAAGTGTTCACGATAGCGATGGGCTGTGTGCGAGTGGTTCAGAGGAGAGCAATGGCAGCGTTCCATAGCTGATCCGGGGGGGGATCAGCCGAGGTGCCGCTTTCCCTCTGATTCTGCAAGCAGTCGGCCGAGGTCTTGGCATTTCATGAGCCACGATACGCCACACTTCACGAGCCACATGAAATTGCCAGTTGGTGCCAGCGTCGAATCAACTTTCCTGACTCGGACCTGATTTGGCGCCACACACACACACACGCACACACACCCTTTCATGCACTGATAGGGAGTGCAGAGACACGCTGCCAGGCTTCTCGAGCAACCAGCAGCCCAAACGCGTCAGGCCAAGCAAGGTGTGTGCGCTTTACAGCGTGTCTTGCATCCCTGGACTGAACAAACAAAACAAAGCAGCAAATTGTTACTGTAATTCTTGCCCGCATCATCTTCATTCTCTTGGTCTCTGACTGCGAGTGTCACAAGCCAATGAGACAGGTAAAACGGTAAGCAGATCTGATCTTGCTCGAGTAGTACAGTAGAAGTTTTGTCTCTGATTTGTCTTGTCCCCCGCAATTTGCTGTGTTGGGGGGTGGCAGGGAAGGGGAGATGGAGAGCAGTGGTAGTAGAGAGGGAGCCGAAGAAAACACACTCCCTGCCGGGTGTGTTGTCACCACTGCTCGGCTCCAGGGCGAAACTTGTGTTGCCGCCCAGCTTTGCTCCCATAGGCTCACTTTGCCGGCCCGCGCGAGATAACCACAACAATCAGTCAGACCTTGTCCATCCGACCTCAACGTCAACCAGCAACTGAGGAAAACAGACGTCAAAATCAGAACAGCGTCCAAACATCCATCACTTGCTCGGCAGGCTGTCGAATTGGAGTGTGCTGGGATCACGAAAGAGTACACGACGCGGCGATCCAGCCGCCGAGAGGTCAACAACAATCATCACCATAACAACACTGCAGCTCTCATTTTCCCCTTACCCGTCCCCGACGCGCCGCCGTCCATCAGCTCCATCACCTTGATTTCTCACGACAATCGCCACAACACGACGCCGTCGCGATGACATCGGTCAAGTTCGAACGTGATACCATTCGCAATGCGCCTGTTCCTCCTCTGCCGCGCGAGGACAAGGCCCGGGATGTCGTGCACGAGGTCGCTCACAACCTCGGCGAGCGGCTCACAGGTGGCGAGACGACCAAGGGATACCTGCAATTCTACCTGAAGCAGCTCGAGAGCAACCCGCTGCGCACCAAGATGCTGACATCTGGCACCCTCGCCGGTCTCCAGGAGTTCCTCGCCAGCTGGATCGCCAAGGACCGCGCTCACAACGGCACTTACTTCAGCTCTCGCGTGCCCAAGATGGTGGTCTACGGTGCTTTCGTCGCGGCGCCTCTGGGATCGTTCCTGGTCAAGATCCTGCAGAAGGTGTTTGCCAACAGGACCAGTCTGCGAGCCAAGGTTCTCCAGATTCTCATCAGCAACTTAATTGTGAGTGATTGATTATTTCTTGGAAAGGAAGAGCATAAGTCATAATGATTGGCAATGGGCTTTGTTCACTGCCGAAAGCACATTCAATCGGGCCAAAGTTCATAGCCTAGCCTAGCCTAGCCTGACCGTGCTTCTCCTTGCACAGAGTATCCGTCATTCAGACGAGACCTGAACCCTGCATACAAACATTTTGCTGACCCACGTTCCAAATCCAGGTGTCGCCGATCCAGAACGTCGTGTACCTCACGAGCATGGCTCTGATCGCTGGAGCCCGCACCCTGCACCAGATCCGCGCCACCGTGAACGCCGGCTTCTGGCCCGTCATGAAGGTCAGCTGGATCTCGTCGCCCATCGCACTGGCCTTTGCCCAGAAGTTCCTGCCGGAGGAGACGTGGGTGCCCTTCTTCAACATCATCGGATTCGTCATCGGCACCTACATCAACGCCCACACCAAGAAGAAGAGGCTCAACGCCCTGCGCCGCAAGTACGAGGACGAGAGGCGGGACTACGGCAGCAGGCCCAGCGGCCCATACTAGGTGCTACCTCACACTCGTCCGGTCGGGAACAGCGGGACGAGAGCGGGTGTCACACGTTAGGAGGGGCAGATCAGGAAGTCTTCCTCTGCCACAGAGAGAACCCTATTAGGGTTGGGTTGAAGAGAAGGCAGCTTCTGAGAAGCGAATCGCCTCCCGAGGGCTTGACAAGCACACCCGTCTTGTTCAGTGGGACTCGACCGGACTTGTACTGTGGCAGTCGGTGATCGTATACCCGCACGCGGGTATCGGAAGTCGATTTGCACAGCGTGTATAATGAAGTTACTTGAACCTATCAGATGAGAACAGGCGGATTTTGCGTTGGATATCTTTTTTTTTTCCTTTTGTCACTCGTCTGTTGGGCAGATTGTTGTGCGCGAGAGAAAGAGAGATTGAACAAAAAAAAGAGAGAGAGCGAGCGAGAGACACAAGTGGGCTGCTGGAAGGAAGACGCACAAGGGCAAACGATATCCCTGGTTGCGATCTTGGATCTGAACAACTTGCATGTAATTACATACTCTCACGCCTTGTAAACCTTGTCAATTCATGACCTTTATGCTATTTGCTGCAGTCCTCCCCGTCCTCCCACCATACTGTACCTGCTTGACGAGGCCAAGCCGGGATCATATGTGGGCCAATGTTTCAGCTTGTCAACTATGACTAAGGCTTTGTGAGCACCTTTTCAGGCGTAGACACTGCAGGGCTACCGCCTGGTGTGTTCTGATTTCAGAAACGCCGAAAGAGGTTCATCCTTGCGAAAAAAGCTTTGTCCATACCCAGGTACCAGCGAAGGTAGTGAAGTTCAGCAAGATAGCAACATTGAATCCGAATGACCCTTTCAAATGATTTTGTGCTTGTAGGATCATCTTACCTCCCTAGTGAGTCGCAAATCATCAACCGAGCTCCTCATGAACTTGCTGTTCGGTCAACTCCGTGGCGTTTGGTTCTACCATACATAATCGAGAACTGAGCTCGAGACCTTCTCAGAGAAACTTCCTATCATATACTTGTTACGTAGTCTAAGAAATACGAGTTCATTGTCAAGTTCTCTGCATACTTGCTCAAACTTGTGCAAACCTCGTCCAATTTTTCACTTGTTTTCAAAGATGGCAATTTCGAATAAGATGTGAATGATCGTGCTGATATTGAATTTAATTTAGCTTCCATTCACCGATGTACTCGACGCACGTAATCTTAGACTAGACGCACACAGACAACGTTTCTCGGTAATCTACGATCATTGATCTGCTCATATGCCATTCAAGATGGTCCAACAAAACCTGGATTAACTTGTACCCAACGACATCTTCTACATTCTTTATGCCAAAGCACAACGAGGCACCAACAGTCCACGGCTCAAGCAGTCACCGCACAAAAGCCATCATGTTGATACACTCAGGATGTTGCCAAGAGAAAGGCAGCCATGTGCAGGGTCACTACTGATCTCTTCTGGTGACGCGCATTCGAGACGCGCATCGCATGCCCATCCCTGTTCGAGTCAAAAAGTGGACGCCGAGACAGAGGTCACCGGACGTCTCCGACACCACTTGACGCTTCGCGGCCCTGTCGCAGTCGCAGGGAAAGGATACTGGAGTGCAGTAGCCGGTGAGCCAATCAGCTTTCACCAGAACTTGGCATGCCTCTGCCAAGCCACAGACACAGTACGTCTCTCACTCGCGCATGGCAGTGCGGCACGTACAAGCGAAAAGAAAGAGAATGACAGGCTTCCATAAGCTTCGATGAGGGAAGGAAGGAAGGAAGGAAGGAAGGACATCCATCATTCTCCGACTGATGGTGAGAGTTCACACCGTAGTGTGGCAGAATTTACAGTGTACGCAATTGAGAATGGCTGTTGCTGGCACGATTTCACGAGAAACGCGTATCGGGATGACGGCAGAGAGGCTGAGCCCGCCACAGACACGCCTGAGCCACAAGCCGCCACAGGCCGGTACAACGGTGAAGTACCTACCGGCACCCAAGACAGAGTCGCAACTTCAATGCGTCATGATGCACTCCGTCAAACTTCGGCGCCGAAACACGCAGGTCGTGCTGGATTATTCTTCTTTCCGAGTCAGCCCTGGGCACTGATCTGCGTCAACGACTTTCTGGTGGCAGACAGGTGGTAGTAGCAGACACTAGAATGCACTGTTTCTGACTTTTACTGCAAAGGGACGGCCGGCTACTGACATGCTGACTGCCAGCGTCTGCCTGCCTGCCCGCGTAACGGTCATGGCCGTAAGTGAGCGATTGAGCGACTGACGTATAGATGAGGGGCCGGGCTGAGGTGGTCAAATTGGGGCCAATGTCACCCGATGCAAAATGAACTCATCCAGTAGCGACATCGCAAACAATGAGAAATAAGATTGATACTGTTTCATTTCCTGAGGCTGAAAGTCTTTCTAGGAAAATTCCAAGTAGGGATGTAGAATTAGGAACCCATTTCTGTAATTAGCAGGCATGGCATTTTCACAGCTACTGTAGCCACTGCGGCAGCAGCAGCAGCAGCAGCAGCGAGAAGAAGCTTTTCGGTTCCGTTCGCCTTTGCTTGCGCTTTGCACAGCCGTCTTGGCCTATTCTTGGAAGGTTCGGGGCGGCTTGCTGGCTTTGCCCGCGCCCGCCGCTGTAGAGCTGAAAGTGATGGTGGGATGATGCCTTTCTGGCTGGGGGGGTGAGGGACCAGCCTGCCTTTGGGGATCATCGTCGCTGACGTTTAAATAAAGGGCCTGAGTCGCCCCCAAGATTCTCGACTCTTGCATCATCCTCATACCTCAACACCACATACACTCATCATCGTCGTCAACACTCACATCGCATCTTACAAGGCAGACGACAACATCCTCGAACCTCGAACGCCACAATAACTCAATCCACACCTTCACTCCACTCAACAGACTCTCCTCACCCCACACAACACGAAAAACATGTCTGACCCATACGCACCCGGATACGGCAGCCAGGGCGGCTACCCACCACAACAGCCCGGCTACGATCAGCGCGGCGGCTACGGCCAGCAACAGGGCGGCTACCCACCTCAACAGGGCTACCCACAAGAGCAGGGCTACGGCGGCGGCGCGCCACCACCACAGAACTTCGGCCCACCGCGCCGCAGCGACTCGTTCGGTCCGCCGCAGGCCGGCGGCTTCCAGCACGGCTACGAGGGCGGCCAGCACGGCCAGTACAACGCATCAAACCCGCAGGGCCAGTCGGGCTACTACAACCAGCAACAAGGGTATGGCGGACCCGGCGGACCGGGCACCGACCAGCGCGGCGCCTTCGACCAGAGCCCTCACCCGCAACAGCACGGCGGACCCGGCGGGCCTCCTGGCTCCGAGTTCAACCCGGGCGGTGCGGGTCCCGCTGACCCGAACGACCCCAATGCGGAGGGCGAGCGAGGACTAGGCGGCGCGCTGCTGGGCGCGGCGGCTGGTGGCTATGCTGGCCATAGGAAGGGCCATGGCATCCTCGGCGCTATTGGCGGTGCTATTGCGGGCAACTTCCTCGGCGACAAGGTCGATGACTACAGGCATCGCCCGCAAGGCCAGAGCGGCGGCTCATCAGGCGGCTTCGGCTCGTTCTTTGGCGGTGGCAGCAGCCACGGCGGCAGCCATGGTGGCAGCCAGTGGGGTGGCTCGGGCGGCAGCCGATGGTAAAGCTTGGGACAGGACATGAGAGGGTGTCACTTGCAAATGAGAGCTTTGCTCACGCGGCTCTATCGATCTTTGGAACTGACTCGGTACATATATGTGCCTGAGTAAACACGAAACCCATTGGCATTGATAGTCATTGGGACTTTTTTTTGGGGATCTTCTTGGGGATTGAAACACTGGAAAGACTCGGGAAGAAGCACCGAGCATGATTAGCATTTCTTTCTTATTTTAATGACGAAACGAATTGAGAATGTTCAAAAGCCATAAATCTTCTTTGAAATGTAAAATTTAAGCTGCTTCTTTGACGATGTATGTAACATGTTTGAGCCTTCATGACATTCATTGGCTCGTATATTCATCCACATCGGGAACAAATCTCTTCACGCGAGGTCGCTGTTTTGTAGTCTATCAAATTCAAATTTCGTTCTTGGTCAATAGATGGCATCGAACCCATAGCAGCAGTTTGCATGAAAAAGCAACACAATACCTTACAACTAAATAATGGTCACGCACATGTCTATCTATAAGCCATCTCAGAAACCGACCTCTCAATCTGAGGAGTCCATGGAACAGATCATACGCGTGATAAGGACCTTGCACTCAATCTCATGCTCAACTCCGTCATATTATCAACTCGACCAGCAGCGAATGACTACCCTGTCTGTGAGCTCAAAGCTCACGTTCCCACCACTGTGCTGCAGAAAGTTGGAGCACTACTACTTCCTGGGCAGGCAGTCACAGGATGATTGAGAGCGAAGAGAAGAAACCGTAAGGAATTTGCGAGTCTTTCTGGTTCGAGGACATGTATACGCGTGTCGTCGACGCTGCGCCATCGAGGAGTGGTTTCCTCGCATATGAGAGACACCTTGCTTGCGAAGACTGACGTGGCCGTTGCCAAAGTCTGCTGCTGCTGCTGCTGCTGCTGCTGCTGCTGCTGCTGCTGCTACTGCTCAGCCTCAAATTTCGTCCTTTTACCTGGTTTGGTTCACTTGTTGTTTGTATGGTGCACTGTGATGAACGTTGCCATCTCTGGCTATGCGAGGCCTTGGTTGTGAAGGGAAGGTCCCGTTGCGTGTATCAGCCAGCGCATACGCGTTCCCAAGGGCGCTGCTTAGTGACAAGGAGTTATGGCTATCACACACACACACACTGCCTCTTGCTGCACTGCCTCGGGCTCATGGAGAGCGGAGAAGGCGATTCGGGAAAAACTTTAGGGGTTTGAGGGCTCTTGCTGTCGAGAGCTGGGTGTGATATATGCCTCGCTGACACTGAAGATTTTGCAGCTCGATGATTAGAGCAAACTGACTGCCTTGATGACCGCGACCTGCGAACCGCATGTGGCACTGTGCGTCCTCCCACACTGCATGTCGTGTGAGAAAACAACGTGGCTCGGCGTTGGTCAGGAAGTGCATCATGCGCGCCTGATCTTCATGTCTTGTCCTGGCCTGAATGAGATGGAACTCCGCATTTGCAGAACCGATATCTCGATGAAACTGTGATCAACTGCGAGCTGTCAACGCTTTCACTAGACAAAAACTCCTGGCAAAAACACAGCTAAACTCGGACTAGCTAGCCGCAAAGTGGTGAGCTAACACGACTCCCAGAGAGCGGTCCGGTCGCGAGGAGGCAGTGCAATGCGTCAGTTTGCCCGCTCATTCAGCTCTTAGATGTAGTTGGCGGTTGGCCGGCGAACGAACATGTGATAGGGCACAGACAGGCTGAATGGGCCGGTTCTGCGTTTTAATGCTTTGAACTCACAAATGTGCGATACAGATGCAGATAAAGGAAGTAACAAAAGACCTCACAGATAGTGAATGAGGAGATAAGGCACAATGCCAAACAACAATCTGTAGAACACAATTTTGATCGCCTGACATGCACGTTCGACTCAACTGACTTTCTTGCTTCTATCCAGAGATGTCAACGCGTGAGATCTGGCACTCTGAGCTTTCCTCTTTGAGTACTGTGAAAGGTAAGATTCGGATCGATGATCCTCTCACCTCAACTGTATCCGTGCCTCTCGTGCTGCTCGGCGAGTCTGTAACTGGCCAACGAACGGGGAGACTTGTGATGAAAGTTTACAGAAGAAGACGACTAGCTCACCACTAGATGGGTGCTCTGCAGGCTCAGCCACTGTAATCCGCAGATCAGCAAAATCAGCAACAGCAGCGAAATGCTGGTTTATCGTTTCTCGGTGACTTTTTCAGAAGTAAGGATCACGCGATCAGTGCATAGCGGGACCGGCTGCTTCTTGCTTCTTGCTTCTCGCAAGCAGCTCCACATAAAAGTAGTGATATGTGAGCCACATTTGGTCGAAATGTCCATATCCCATTTGCATGTGGAATCGGCAGCCATCCCGAGACTCGTATGACACGCTGATGCGTCATGGTAGTGGCGATAAGGGTGACAATGCTGCTGCCGCAGAATTTCTCACACAGGGCCGAGATCAACATCCGAGACAGTTTGAAATTCAGCCTTGCACCGGTCACTGATTTGTTTACAGTGTGGCAGGTGAAGAAGTCCGATCCTTCAGCTGACTGACCGTGCTGTTGGATCTTCGCCTCGATGGGAGATTGATGGAATAAGGTCGATAGGTGGTACCTGATTCCCAACTGCGCCACGCGTGCTGGGGTGATCCAGCAGTCAGTGCGGAGGAACGCATCTGTCTTGACGGTTCGACGCGTCTGGCTCCGTATAGTTGTGATTGGGCTCTCAACCGGAATTCAGAACGGCGTGGGAGTGGCCACCTCGTTTCGGTAGTTGACCTTGGAATCTCTAACGGTCAAGGGTCGTCGCAAGTGTCTCTGCGGGTCGTCGAAGGTCTAAGCCTCCACCATTCACGTCAGGCAGCCGATCCGCCATTCATCGACAGCCATGCCTGGATTAGCCCACGCCCAGCGTTGAGTGCGAGGAGACGATCAGGGTTTTGGTGTCCAATCAGCTAGCTCTGGACGGGGAGCTTGTTTCTGTGTGCTCTTGATGCTTGATTTGCGACAGTTGATAATAGCGATTAATCAGACCCTTTCCTGGGATTGTGGCGGTCGTTTGTTAATTTGTTGCGACGCTGATTGAAAGTTGTGGATGCATGCAGTCAGTGGCGTTTTCTTGGCTGTTAGACAGCTGGGGAGTTTCTCGTGGGATAATTAGGTAATCGGCATTGAATTCTGTACAGTCCGCCGAACAACGCGTTCAGCAGTCAAAATGCGGCAAAGGAAAGTGCCGGATCCTGCTGGGCTTAGCTATTTGGGCACAAATTGTGTTCGGCGATGCTCCAGGCAGACAAAGTCCCGAACCGTAGTAGGCTTATACGAGGAGAATTAAAGCTCGTAATTAGCGGTTTGACTGCGCCTCCAAACAGTCAGGTTCGGGAACCTGACAGCTGACAAACGAGAATTGTGGCTGATCCTGCTTCTCAAGGTGTGGCAAGTACGTTATCTCGGAGTCTCCGCGAAGGCTCTCACGGAAGCTTCACCATTTTGGGTAGGTTTATGAGGCTGCGTGTGCGCCACATATGTGGCTCACGCGCATCTAGCCGTTCTTTTTGGAGTGACACTGTGGCTAGAGCTGGCTACTGCGCCACAAGGTAATCAGATTCGATTCGTATATGGCGACGCGGAAACGCCATCGATATCGACGAGTGTGTCCGAGCAACACAGTATTTGACTGCCTGAAACACTGCCGCCAGACTCTATATACGCCCCACTGCGGCGGTTGTGGGCCTTGGTCTGGGCGGAAGCTACTATCCATCACCTGTCTAGGCTGCATCTCATCTCTGAGACATCATTCTGAGTGCCACTGGGTGATAGGTGCTGAGTGAAGACGCGCCCCAGGGAGCCGCCAAAGCGGGCGCGTATCGTGGGCACCGGTACTGTAGCCAGCCATATACGCGCATCGAGTCTGGGTTCTGAAGAATCACGCAGCTGCATCTCTATCCTGTCAGCTTGAATCCACTAGACCACTGGCTATTACCTTCTTCCCTAAACAGAAACACTGCCAAGTAGCTGCCTGCATCTTTGCGTAATTCGGATCTCAGGCACCATCTAGAGGGCGCTGACAAGCTTTTGCCAAGCGCCGGTAGCATTCTCATACCCATTCAGCGCGCTAAGCAGCCGTCCATCCCGCTGCACTCGAGCAAGCTGGTCCAGTAGAAAGCCGATCGGCCGTACGCAGCCATTATCGAGCTCCAAGAAGTCTCACCCATGGAACTTTCCCAACAGCCGAATCGGAAGTACGGAGACGCAAGAACTTGGCAGGTTATGTGGAGGGGGAGAGAATTCCGCAGCCTGCCGGACCGTCAACCTGGGTAACTACCTAGGTTCCTAGGTAGCTGGGTACCGACAAAGACACACCTGTTCATCTCAAAGCCCAAGGATCCATTGCCTCGTTGCGCGTGTACAAACGACAGCAACAGCGCCTCCAACTGAGAGGCTTTGCTACAAGAGTTGCGCGGCACCTGTTTCGTTGCAACATTCCTGATACTGCTCATGCCAAACAGCCAATCGCAGGGCGCTCGGCCGCTTTAATCGCCTCATCTGGCGCATGAGGACGCTGGAGAGGAAAGACAAGAACAATTGGAATGGAACATTGTTGTCAAGGGCCGCAGGAAAGCTGGATGTCAAATCTTGTTGAGGAAGATGCCAGCAGAGAGACAGACTTACGACAGCCGGACTCCGTAGCTCGTTTCGCCTTTGACAGGGCATCATTTGCCCCGAAGGGCCCGAGTTATCCACGCATGATGAATCGTAATGCCGGCCACGTCCACACGTTCCATGCCTGCATGACGAATTCGCCGTCACTCGACCGGTGCAGGCGTGGACGTGCACCGCCAGACATGTTTCTGCCGTACTGATTGCATGGACTAGTCAATTCCTTGATCGAGAGGCTGTCGCAGGCTGAATGAGTCCAGTCTGAGATGCGAATTTGATTTTGTGAAGGGAGACTCGGGCTCTTGGAGGCATACTTTGCGGGGCTGGGGTTTTTTTTGGTTACGCGCAATTGCAGCTACACGGGCGCGCCCTTTCATTGGGGGGACAGTGACGGGGACGGTTCCAGGTGTGTGGAGGTCCTTGGTCCTTTGGATCGGCCCCCCCCATTGATTCGACCTCTATCGCCCTCCAGTGTCTCTCGCCGTGGGCCCCAACTGTGTAATAATTTGAAGAGAGAAGGCAACTACAGCGGCAAAAGCAGCTGGGGAACACTGGGAGAATTTACTCCGCCTCCCTAATGGGCCACAGGCTTGCTGCTCATCCTCCACCCCGGTCGAGCCGCTTTGCACACACGCTACCTTGCTGCACTGCCCCAATTTCGCGAGTCGGCCATCCCACACTGGACGCACACAGACGCACACGGATTTGTGCGGTGCACACTCATCGGCATACCACTCCTTTTTCTCCCTCTCTGCCGTCAGAGTCTGAGCCGCTCTATCCTTTCTCTTCACTTCTTACTGCTAATACCACTCAACCTGCATGCCATCTCCTGATGGCGCTGAGAGGGAGATGATATATCTCATGCATGGCCGGTTCTTCCTCTGCTTGCCATCTGTGAATTCAATTACTCTTCCCTAATTGAATCGACTTTCACGAGCTTTACCTGAACAGTTTTTAATTTCTGTCCAGCTGCATCTGGCATCACGTCACCCCCAAGCACACTGCACCTGACACTATACTATCAAGCCGTTACATCCTACCTTATCCACCCTTTCCTCCTTAGCACCACCGAGCCATCTGCTCCCATTCATACAGAAACGCTTCTCTCCCTTTTCTTTCTCCCCTCCTCCTCCTTTCAACAAACTTTCTCGAACGTTTTGTGCGAGACAATTCGCCAAGCCTTCAAAAGGGTTCCATGACTGTCTTACTGGACCAGCAATGGCAGGACGCTTGCTTGCACTCACCACATAGACGTTACGGAATCAAGAAGACATCACTGACAATGAAGCCGGTGCTGCGGGTCAGCCCCGATTACAAGAAGCCGACCTCTGGCGGGCTTGCTGCGCCAAGCACCAACGACCCCAACTTCCTGTCACCCGTGACAGCAAGCACACCGGCCGCCTCGCCCAGGTCGCCGACGCTCGCGCAGAGGATGCACATGCGAGTTCGCAGCTTGTCTGGCGCAAAGAACAGCAGCGCAAGGCAGAGGTGGTGGGGTCTCTCGGATTCGGATAGAGAAAAGTCGGACTCCTTCGTCAAGGATGCAGTCTCTCTCTGTGGACTCGCAGGCTTCTCATGGAAGAAGACGCTCGAATACATCCAGCTCGCCGCCGAACTCCCTCTCAACCCTCAGTACATCCCCGACGCAGACTTTGTCCCACAGCAGCCGGCGTCCGAGTCAACGTGGCGACTCGGCAACTTCCTCGACAAGGACGGTGGCGCGGGCGGTCTCTTGACGCCAGATTCAGCATCTCGACGCTCTAGCGTGTCGCGACCCGAGACGGCCGCTTCTTCGACAACGTCGCTGTCATCGGCCGACGACGAATTGAAGGTCACGCTGGCAAACATCCGCCTCCTCTTCGAGAGCATGCAAAACTCGCGCGATCGGCACTATCTACACTACATCGACATGCCCGATAACAATCTCAAGAACATGCACAAGACGGCCGTTGCAGCACACCGCGCCGCCACCCTCAAGAAGGAGAGGTCGTCACTGATGGACGCCATCGAGTTCGACCGAAAGGCAGAGAAGGTAGAGGGTATGGAAATGGCGGTTGCCAAGCTGCGCTTTGAGATGGAGCTGGCCCTGCCGGAGTCTGTCGTCAACGCAGGCAAAAGCAGTGGCAAGAAGGGTGCGAGCGGTGAAGCCAAATCAACGGGCAGCATCTCCTCGAGACCCACCAATGCCTCCGACAAGAGGTCTGAATCTGCCTCGAGCAGCGTGCCGCCTCTGAACCGACGAACCGGAGACTTGCGATCAGAGGGCTTCAAGAACAACCGCATCAGCGGTGTCCCAACTGTCATCACCACAGTCTCGGACATGAGCCACTTGAGGCATCTCAGCATTGCAAGCTCCATTGACAGGCCCGACAGCCAGGCGAGCGTCAGGAGCGAAGGCCACATCCAGGCCAAGGATACATGGAAGAAGCTGCAGGAGGCAAAATCGCGCCTGAGCCGGCGCAGCAAGTCGAGGCTGGATGGCACAAGGAGCCCGGGCCACGCGCAGAAGATAGATGGCAACGGCTACTTTGGTCATCGTCCTACACCCTCAGACGCCACCGACTTTTCGCAGATCAACGCTTGAGAAGATAGAGCAGGCATTTGACTACTCACACGATCACTTCCCTTTGCTTGGGTCGTCACGCAAATGTGACAAAGCCACAAAGTTTCTCTTGCGTTGGAGCTACTTCTTTATTCCCATCATCTCTCTTTCTTTCGTTCTTTCTTTTTTTTTTATTATTTTCACCCAACAACTTCTCTACTTTACCTCTACCCCGCCCGAGGGCCCTGTGAGCCTTAAAAAGCCTTGTCGCTCGATCGAGCCGGCTCCTTCGACAAGAGTCATGGGTGGGCTGACTTTTATGCGACCATGACCCTACTAGAAGTTACATTTTGAGCATCCATCATAGTCTATGAGCGGCCAATTGCTTATCAGAGCTGCACGACTTTGCACAGTCATCGCAGCAACGGTGACTAGGGATCTCAGCCACCTTTTTTTTTTTCCCATCATGACGGTCCTGGCCTCAAACATTCGCTAATAACCTTCACGCCTTTTCTTTTATTTGTGAGCATTATGCTGCAGCTTCATCTGCAAGGCGTACTCCATGCCTCGTCCGCCACAGGCACACAAAGAGCCGGATGGACGCGAGAGGCCTAATTTATTGCCTGGATCGACGGTGGTGATGCGGGCGGAGTCTTGTCCCCATATTTTCTGAGAGTGGTTCGAAACACACCACAGTGAGGGGAAATTTGTGGAATGATCGTGAGCTCAGGCTACGAGCGGACTGACTGATCCCAGTCTCTGGCACCTTCTCAGTCTGGTTGATTATGTACTATTAGACTACACCAGGATAGAAGCATCTTGATACCCCCCCCCCCCCTGGCTAAGAGCAATTGAAAGATTTACCATGCATCTTCCTCAAATTAGAGGTTTCTCCATGTAATTGAAAATTTCACCGTCTGCGAGTCGCTGAAACAATGAGTAAATTTAAAGATAACCAATGCAATAGCAGCAATCTGCATCTCGAGATTGCTCACAAATTTCAGGCTATAAGCAGTCGCTCTTGCTGCATCGGGAAATTGCAGATGGTGCCTCTTTCCCTCCCCCGCAGAGAAGGCGGCAAGTCGGGAAAGAGCCTGAGGCTGTCGCTCAGGCGTAAGGGGGAGGCAGCTACGCCCACGCCACAGCCTCGTCTTACTGGCAGCCGGGCACACACTCTCTCTTGCACACACACACACCACCGGCGTTATGTCTGGCACACACACATGGCATTTTGCTCCGCCCTTGAAACCGCCTCTGCCATCACTCCCGTGATGCTAACTTTGTAACCGGAGGGCGTACACAATCCTTACAGGCAGGGCAGGTCATCAGCGAACTGGCATTTGCGGACAAGCCAGTCAGCTGGCCCGCAAGCCAGCCTGCTATCCAGCCTCATGGGGACCTGAACGCCCTCCAAGGCCATGTATGGGCCCCGGTCAGTGGTCACAAGCTCTCAGTGCTAGCCTCGCTAGCCCCTGCCAGCCGTTACTACAATGACCAAGAGGCGTGAGCGACTCGTCTGACGCAGAAGACATTGTCTGCCAGCTTTCCAAAGCTCGTGTACAGGACGGGCATCTTGATGGGCTTTGACTTGGTCACTTTAGTCTGTGCTTATATGTACAGTGGGGATTATTTGGGTATTGCCAGGCTCTACGTGCTGGTAGCTGCCGTTTCATCGTGGACTGCGACCGCACTGGCCAAGGTGGCAGGCAACATGTTTGGTCGTGAAACGGCCCAACAGCTGATGCTGTAGACACGTCTGGCAGACAAGAACGAGGACTGATGGCCGGGACGCAGTAATGCTACACTGCCCTGGTCGGCGCCAACTACAGCAGAGATGTGAACCAAGATGAACCACCGACGAGGAGAGAACCTCCGAATTTTGGCCGATGTGTCCGGACATTACACTGCAACTCTTTGCAACTCAATGACTCGATCACTCAGTCCGGCTTCGACGACCTCAAAAGGCGACGTTTTCCATCTCAGATACTTAGCTGGCACGCATCTGCGTAGCTGGATCCTAGGTAGAGGTTGCGTTGAGGCCTCGTAGACTGTTGTGCGTCACGGCCGGCAGTTGTTTCATGAGTTCAGTGCACAGACATTGCCACCACGGCACAGGCATTGCGACCTCGCGTGATGTCCGTGCAAGAGGCGGGTTGCGATGTTCTTTGTCCGGCAGCAGATTCCCGGCAGTCACCTCGTAAGTCGTTGCCAAGATGCTTCAGACCCTTCATTGGATCGTGGAGCTCTCAGTCACCGGCGAGTCAAAGGCCTGAGTTGTCAGAATTGTTAGCTAATTCTCCAGTGGTCTGACCGACTGCTGCTATCGCCAAATGCTCATATCACACCAGAAACCTTTCTTTAGAAGATGTGGACATGAGTTCTCAAGAGCGAGGATGTCTGGAGATTGCTTGACATCTCCAGCAAGTGGCGTCCAGCATATAGTACATGTAAATTCGCACAATGTGATGTGGATTGCGAGCCATCGCTCGCAGACCGAGGCTACCTTCCCAGATGGGTGCGAGGACTTTCTCTGCTGAAAGCGAGCGCTATGCACTTCAGGGAAATGACATCTAAAATCTCGAATGAGAAGAGAGTTGGCGGGACGGTATATGTGACGCGATTACAGTGTTGGCATTGGCTACCGGCAAAGAAGGTCTGTAGCTGAACCATTTTGGAAAGGACACTATCCGTCTCGACGTTTCACTCACTTGAGGCATACGGCAACAACAAAGGGGAAGATCTTAGCAGATAAGCTCCAGTAGCTGAATGGAAACTTTTGCCTCGAGCGTGCGACAAGTCATCGGCAAACCAGAAGCTAAACTGGGCTGAAACCACGCTAAGAGAAGTGCTCCCTCGTTTCAGTCTGGCCGCGGTTTGGCTCTGACGAACGACATGGGAATCTGGACCACCGGAGTGGCTCACGGCCTCAGTGGAAAGGTCATTGCGCCGCGATCACACTAGGTTGCGGCTAAGCCGTACCATGCTCAAGCACTGTCCTCCGTCTCGGATCGCTCTCTAGATGTTGGATTCTGACGAATAGACTCGGCCTTTCGACAAGGACGTGGGAAGGACAGCAAGCAGCCAGGACGCAACGGTCGATACAAAGGCACAACGGATTGCACTACCCCGGAACTTGGATCCAAGATTGAGCAACGATATCCGTCCTACGCCGGAAAGGGAGGGGCATCTATCTCAGATGTAACGCGGCCTTCGCATTGGGCTTCAGAGCTGTTCGGACGCGCGCCGCTGGATCATCACTGGCACGCAACTTTCCCGGTATCTAGATCGAAACAGGCTTTGATTGTGAGACATGGCAGCTACGCGCACGGCGCCTATATATATGTGTGTGTGTGTGTGTGTGTGTGTCAAAGGGACATGGCAGTACCGACAAAGCTGAGAATGAAGAGGAGGAGAATGTGGATCTCACAGGTCACAATCGGGAGAACGCAATTGTCTGTGATTTGAGACAGCGGGCCTTCGTGCAGCATGCATCTTGTCGAGCCTTTTCCGGGAGGCCCACTGCCGCACCTCGCTTACCGCGGAGCCGTGGTAGATCGCCAGGGACTTGTGGGTAAGAAGCGCAGGGGGAAGTGGAGCCGGCACTTCACCGTAGCTGTATGCGGCTGTGGCATCTTTGTGGATGCGAATCGGAGTTTGAGATAAAGTGCCTTTTATTTTCCTGAGGAGATCGTGGCGTTAGTATAGTGTTCGAGAGATCTGTGCTGACCAGCTTTCCATTGCTTGGTGGACAAGTACTGGCGTGCTGGCGTTTTTTGGATGGGGTCCCGTGTGTCTCTCTCCCTCTCCCCCGTCACTCTCCCGGGGGAGGGGGGGGGGGGCTCTGAGTGTGGCAGCCCTGCAGCCAATTAATCGCTACTGCGAACATCAGAGCTATTTTTGATAGTACCTATTCACCACCACCTTGGAAGATCACGAAAGCCACTTCAAGCAACTCAATCAAATGCGATTCGAATGTGATCCAAATGAGATTCGAAAAGCTCTATCAAAGCAATGCTCAGCAGCTTTTTACCGAGCAGAAAACGATGCAGCAGAAGGACGCGCGAACTACGGAATACTCTGTTAAGTATTGTTCATGCTGAAGCGTTATCGAGACGTCTGCCAAGCGGTAAAGGATTTCTCTATGGTGCTGCGGCCGGGCCCCAGGAATATACGTCTTGTTTCTCGCCACTTATGCGTCCTTCGTTGGTTCTACTCATGCCTGCTTCCACTCTTCAGCAAAAATGACGTGGCTGTTACTGCCGAGTCCACCACCGTGGCCTGAACATGGAACTATTCTCCGTCTCTTTCAAACATTTGCGCGTGTCTCCTTTGGTGGCCTGCAGGTCCTTGCCGCAGGCGACTTAGCGAGATGGAAGGCACGGAAACGCTCAGGGAGGAGCAGTGCAGTCGAGCAAGATTGGTACGCGACGATTAATCACGAGTCTTGTTCTGTTTCGGTCCTGAGCTTCTTTGAGTGCCTGGAGCTTGGGTCGCGATGCTATCTGTGAAATTCTGCATCTATCAGGCGGCCAAAGCTGGCTGTGGCAAAGACAGGAGACCCACCCCTGTTTCCGTTGACAACACAGCAACCATGACTGCAGCGCGGGAGCTCTCACAGTTCATAGGTGTCATCTAACATCTTATACATGGTCTCCTTGAAGGAAAGAGATGATGAAGAGAGCTGTGTGGAAGGCACTGGGTTTGGACAGACCGCGTGTAGCCATGTGTAGGGTGTATGAAGCAAGCTGGGGATATCTGAATTCGAGTACGTGTCTGCGTATACACGAAACAAGTATATATGCATCTGTGAACGCATCTGCCCGGTGCAAATTGTACTCACCCAGACGTAAATTAGATACCTATATGGAACTGAAGCGTGGGAGCCCTTCTCTTGCCCGAGCTTTCTTATGCCTTCGCATGCCCTTCCCTGCACACACGTCTACACCCACCCACCCACACAATGGCGTGAAAGCAGGTACTCGCAGGGAACTTTGGTTAGCGCTGTAGCTAAAATGGAGACTCACTGCGGCCGCTAGCAACCACACTTTTCTGCTGACAACTTCCCTCCGCTTTTTCTCGCTCTATCCCCGTCCGCCTCGACCCGACTACGTCTCGCGCGACAGGGCCTGCGTCGCCTATACAACTCGAGCAACCTCCTCCCTCTCGAACATCTTCCCATCACCACCAGCTTTCCTCCTTATACTTCGCAGCTTCTCATCGCCCGACTCTCGTCCTCCGGCTGCACCATTCGCCCACTGCAAGACGACGATATTCTTCCAGAACACCGGTCCTGCTCCTTCCTGTCGCCTCCCCCGCCTCCCCTTCCTTTTTCCACACCGACGAATTTTCCCAGCATCCTATCAGCCTTGCCACCCGTCCCGAATATCCGCCAACCATCATCTCGCATACGGAGTCGGAGAAATATCGCTTGCTAAAATTTTCGTGGAACGACCTGATAAGAGCACGACATCGCGAGTATCGTGCACACACACGACTTGGCGCTTTCGCAATCGCACCCGACAGTCCACAGGAAGGGGTCATCCAAACCGCCACAAAACGCAGGAGAAGCTAGCTAAAGCAGAGAAGAAAGAGGAAGTCGTCGAGTCATTAGAAAACCTGTTGTCTTTATATAAAAGTCGACGGCCAGCTGCGAGCCCGAGTTGGCCCTCGACCGGAGTTGCCTGTCAATTCGAGCGTCAGATCGGCAGAGCATGAAGATCGCCCGTCAAGTGACAGCGCACCGACATCCATCCAGCTCTTAGAGGCCTCCCAACGCCATGGCCTTCCCCGGCAACTACCACGCCGACTCCGATGCTGACGACGAATATGAGCGAAGCGTCCTGACATCTCCGGTGCGACACACTGACGACGAGGGTTCGAGCAATGGCGACAGCGACACCGGCTCCCATGACCAGACGCCTACGACTTTCGAAGGGCCGGATTATGACAGAAATGGCGCGAGATCAACAATAAGTGATTGGACAAAAGAGGATTGCGCCTCCTTCCTCTCCAGCATGAGCTTGGATCAGTATAGTCCAGCATTCAAGGGTAAGCACTGGGAACATCTGCGCGCTCGCTTTTCACGTTATGAAGGATGCCATGGAGGCAATCTGACACAGATATATAGAGAATGCGATCAACGGCGAGGCTCTAATTGCCCTCAAACATGAGCAATTGAAAGAGATCGGGGTGACAAGCGTCGGGCATCGCCTGACCATTCTGAAGAATGTCTACGACATGAAGATCAAGCAGGATGTGCCTATCGACTCGGACCATTACGTTCCGTTGTGTATGTCAGATCCTCACTCAGCCGTCTCGAGATTTAGCTGCTGACCCGAACGAACAGCCGCAGAAGAAGACATCCGCAACAGGCAAGCCACTCAGGATGATATTTCAAGAATCATCCAGTCACTCCAGATACGCGACCAGAGGATACTTGAGGCCGAGTCAGAGCTGCGACGCATGCATGAAGAGTACAAGAAGCTCCGTGAGGATCTTCTTCCTTTGTTCAAGATGTCCAAGGAAAGGTATGGCCCCCATAGCTGCTGGATGTTCCTCCAGCTTTTCGGTCCTGGCTGCACATCACCGTCTCGTTTAGTTGAAGCATTCTGACACGCAACAGACACGAGTCGCTACCATCACCGATCGCTGCAGGCCACCAGTCTGCCGGCCTGGGTCCCAGAGAAGTGCCCCTGAGCGGGCCTCCTTCGAGCAGCTTCGCATCTTCCGGTCTACAATCGGCCAGTTTCACGAACAGCGGACTGGGTCGCGCGAACTCCAGGAACAAGAACAACCTGCAGATTGGCCCAGGAGCACTCAAGAATCAGAACCAAAACTCACCAACATATCCAAAAAATGGCAACGACTCTGTGGCGCACGGCTCAGCAGCTGCTAACACGGCTTCGGCATTGCTGCAAGCCCAGGCTCTTGCTGGTATCGACATCAACACATCACCAAACATGTCTTCCCCGGGCGCGTCGCCTGGTGTGCCATCACAACCGGGGATGATGAACCAGTCGCCCTACGGCGCGTTGTCCTCAGGAGGTTACTCCAACACCAGCAACTCATACCTGAACGGCGTCAACATCAACGACCATCGTCCAAGCACCTCTTCTTACGCGCCATCGGTGCGTAGCCGGCCAGCAGCCACGCCATCTATTCGAGACCAGCCTCCCGACGATGGAGGCTCCAACCCGGCTGTGGAGGTCTTCAAATCTTTCCGAGTCAGCCTCGAGGACCCGTGTCGCAGGGTATTGCCGGCAGCGCTCAAGAAATACAACATACAAGCGGATTGGCGACAGTACGCGCTGTACATCGTCTACGGCGACCAAGAACGCTGTCTAGGCCTGGACGAGAAGCCGCTCATACTCTTCAAACAGCTCGATAAGGAGGGGAGGAAGCCCATGTTCATGCTGAGGAGACACGTTGCCCCGGCCGAGGGCCACACACAGTCCAGGGCCGGAGACCACATGATGGGAGGGGATCCGACGATGGGACGAAACCAAAGCCAGATTCAGCTACCAGGAGGTGTGCTGTGAGCAGTTTAGTCGACACTTTGGCAAAGACGCGCGCAGGTTTCGGTCGGATCGTAATGGGCAGGAGCAAAGGAATAGCATTCTAGACGAAATTGCGAGACAGCATCGAATAAGGCGCACGTTTTCCATGTTTTTCTTCTTTGACGCTTTTTCAACACTTCAACTGAGCAGGTGCGTGGGGTACGAACTTTGAACGGCCGGAAACGCAAAAAAGATTTTCACAAGTGGCACGGCAAGATTATCAGCGAATTGGCGGTTGGATGTTTGGAAAATCAAGGGGGGATGGCAGACGGATAGCCCATCAGGATGATGTTTAGCGAAACGAGACTGATCGAAGACACCCAAGGCCAACGAAGCACGGCGACAGAGGGAACCACATTAGCATTTTGCAGTGATGGATGTGGGATGGGAAACGAATTGAGCGAGGGCGATGACGACGATGATTTCGAAGACATTCCTGGGAAGAGGGAAAGGGACGGTTACGTAGACTAACGGGTCAAAGGGCCATGCATGACAGAATAGCCTCGAGAACTTTGTCACAGATACCCACATATCTGGATAGCTACACGTGGTGGTCACGGATGGCCCAGCGAGTAGAGAGCACACATACAAGCAGCCAGCCAGCCAGCTAGCTAGCTTGTTCAGCAGAGACTCCGGACACGCACGCACCAAACGGACCTGTGTGCTCTGGCCGTGCCCGCTGACATGCAAAACTCAACTTTTCGGAGTAAAGAATAAACATTTCGCACTTTATCGAAATTGATCTCAAGGTGATCTGCAGTAGATCACGCTCGTACTGTCTGTAAATTCAGTAGTGATGACGATGTAAGCCCTCTATATAACGTTGGTAACTTTTAGATGAACGTGAATCGTTTCATATACAGAAAAAACTCCGCGCTTTCTTAAGCCCAAGCCTCCCACAGACCATTCCCCCCCTCTCCAAAAAACGCCTTTTTGATCGTCCAGCCGTACCAAAATCCCAACGCCTTGGTCCCGTACCACCAACACCACCACCACCCTCCTCCCCCGTCATATCCTCTCGTTCCTCGCTCACCTCCCCCGTCCCAAACCTCAACTCTACTCAGGCAGCTCATACAACGACCGATGCCCATCTGGCAACTCCCTCGGGCCATCGTGCGGCGACAACTCCACCGGCGCCTGCTGCTGGTGCTGCTGGTGCTGCTGTTTTGGCGACCACAGCGAGCGCGTCTTCCACGACCCGCCGCCAGCCGTGTGCTGCCCAGACTGCGTCCCACCGGGAGCCGCCGAGAGACCCGATTCCGGATACTGCGTGATGCCAATTCGCATAGAGTCCTGGCGTTGGTCTTGGTTTTTGTTTTGGTCCTGGCGCTGCCGGAGCAGGAAGGCGATGTATGCGAGCCCGGCGAGGATGGGGATGCCGACGCCTAGGCCGACGCCGAGCCCGGCTTTGGCGCCGTCGCTGAGTCCGCCGGATGTTTGCGCTTTCTCGGTTGATGGGGTGTTGCTGTCGGTGGGTTGGGAGGAAGGAGTTGCTGTTGAACGCGTGGAAGAAGAGGCGGGGGATGTGGGCGATGATGATGATGTGGGAGATGGGGATGTTGAGGAGGATGGTTCGTTCTCGACTTTGAAGTAGTGGCTCTCAAAGTGCCGGGTTGTGTTCTTGGGATCCTGGATCTCGAAGTATAGGATGTCTGGCGTGGCGTTGGTTTTGCCGTCGTTCTTCTGGCCTGTGAAGTTGGAGAGTGTGGCGGTCCAGGTGAATGTTTGGTTTGGGGCTTCCGGGCTTGGTTTTAGATTGGCTGTGTAGTCAGATGTTCGTTAGCTTGAGTAGCGATATGAGTATGATGAGAAAGAAAGGATGAGAGGAGAGAGCAGCAAGTCTCGTGCTGAGTTGACAAAAGGTCTTTTGCAACTCCTCATCCCTCTCCAGTCCTCCCAGCGTCGCACTTCTCACAAGTGACTTACTTGCTGCCTTGAACCAGATTCCTGACGCTTCTTGCCAAACAAGGACGTCGTAGGCGGAAAAGCCAACGTGATCTTCCCATATCAAGGCGACGGGATTATTTGCATAATAGACCGTGCTGTTGCTGTAATCGCCAGTGGTACCGCTGGGTACGGGGGTCACAAAATAAGCATGTCCAGCAGCACAGACGGACGCAGCGTGGGCGATAGCATAAGCTAGGAGAGTCGATGCTCTAACCTTGAGCAACATGGTATGAAGGACAGTGAAAAAAAAAAGAGAGAGAATGATGCAAAGGCGTTTACAGGTACATTTGAGAAGAAAGAAAAGAAATACATAGGAAGAGGGGGAGACAGAGAGCAAGAGGGAGCTACATATCGAGACTGGCTGCTGTCCCTTGTACCGGAAATCTCACGATGGACTAGTCACAAATAACTCATGAGATGTAACAGACCTGGTAGTCTTGGCAGAGAAAGGTGACTGTGCCAAACTGCTTGGAGAATATCGAGACGAGCAATCTCAGCTGTGCTCTGCGCGAACAACGATGGCAAAGAAAGAATAGGCGTCGCTACGCCGTCTCGGTAGTGTCTCAAAGACATGGAGCAGAGCCTCTCGGTGCCGTTCAGCCGACACTGAAAGAACTGGAGGACACATCTGAAGTGTTAAGTTTGGTTACATGGCCCGCGGCACAGTAGCATTCTGCCGCGTTTAAGGCACTCATGACAGTACCCCTTTACAGATTTTGAGGCGCTAGTACAGGGGTGGAGCCCAGTCACAACTCTGGAGAAAGCAGGAAAGCCCAGCAGCGAACACACAAGGTCGGATCGATACTGGAAATCGACCCCGAGCCGCCGTAGCTGATACGCCCTGCAAAGTGCCCTAAAGTTGAACGATAGCCATTCTGAAACGTGAGGCCGCACTAGGGACTGGTAGAGTGTCTGCCCGTGTTGGATACCAGAACTTGTGCCCTCACCCTTCTCAGATCTTGACGTTCCAGATCTGCTCACTGATGATCAACATGATCACTAGAAGTCTGGTCAACACAGGATGCTCTTTTGTCGTGGATAATAGCGGCAGAGAGAGATGTCAGGATAGCCCAGGGCGTTGAAGGCGGATTAGAACAAGGGGTAACAATCACGTGATTGAAATCCATCGCTCGAAAATTGTTTGCCTCTTGACGCGCTTGATCTGGTAGAACGCGGCCACGCGAAAATGCTGCTCGGAGCCAGTCCCGCCCACACCATACTCGCAAGCCGCGTTTGTCTGCAAGGATGTAGAGCGTTCATCCCCCCTCAGCACCGCCACCACATGTCGCCTCATTCAACACGGTCAAAACAAAAGCCTCCCGAAGGCCGGACCATCCATGCCTACAGCTAGCGATCGAGATTGATTGTCACCATCATATCCACACAGCTTTGCCATCGACACAGTCGCTCGCCTCGCCGTCACCGTGTCTCGACTTGCGGCATGTCTGCGGGCGACGGCACGCTTGATCACTTCCTCCGCCCGTGCTTTCAATCTGAATAGCGTCGTCGTCACCAGGCGACTGAGCACCAGCCCAGCTGTTAGCATGTTGCGCAACGCGGTGCGAGACCAGCAGCGCACCAAGGACACGCCAAACCAATCGCTGCCGGCAGCCGCTCCAACGACGCAGCCAAAGACCTTGTCCCAGCAGCTCTTCAGCAGCAGCCCGCCCGTCGCGTCTGCTGCAGCGTTTGCCGTGCCTTCAAGGGCTGGTATCGCGAAGCAGGGCAAAGGTCAAGGTAAACAGAATGGCATTGGATCGGATGGGAAGATTTTGCAGCCGTCGCCGACCTCCCTCATCAACCTGAACGGCCGGACAACTACTGCACCTTTCAAGAACCCGCTCAAACGATCCTCATCCGGCATATCTGGAGGCTCCGAATCAGTTGGTTCGAACAATGCCCGAAGCTTTTCAAGTGATGGCACGCGGCAAAACATGGCAGGCCCCACGCGTCAAGCTTCCGGCGTTCTTGGAAAGCTGCACTCGGATTTCAGCTTCGATGAGAATGACATGCTATCCGACGCGGATTTTCTCCAACTGGCTGAGCAACAGGACACGAAACCTCAGCCAAAAGTTCAATATCCCGAGATCAATGTATCTGGACTTCCTCCTCCTACCCATACACGACTCAGTCAGCCCAGGACACCCTCGGCGAGGACGCCACAATTACCAAGCCAAAATGACAGCAGTGCCCCTTATCCATGGTCATCCTCACCTGATGCCCATCGCCTACCAGCGTATGCCGATGGCAAATCGAGAGCAGCCGAAGCCGGTTACGAGAGTCCGCTACCGAAGAAGAAGCAGTTGCTTGGTCGCCAACTGGAAAATAGCAATCAGAAATGGTTCGTTGATTCTAGCGGTCAACAAGAAGACACAAGGGCACAGACAGGGAACAAGGAGGCACCTATAAGCATTGGTTCCAGTCCACTGGTTACAGCTCCGAAGCAGAGAACGCTGCCATGGATGCATCAGCAAGAGGAGGAGCTGGCGGAGCAAACGGGCAGTAAGCGCGCGAAACGTCCCAAGAAGGAGAAGCCAGAGCCTGCTGCGACTCCAGCACCGAAAGAAAAGGCCTCGGTCAACATGTGGGACCAGACACCAAACGCTTTCCAAGCAGAGCGGAAGAGATTTCGACAGGAACAAGCTGAACTGGCTACCGCGAGAAATCAGCCTGCTACAGTCGAGCCTGAGCAGCCCAAGCCTGGTGTTACTCTGAAGGCGACCACCAAGAAAAAGGCGTTGGCGCCGGTTTACCTGAGCGAAGAGCAGCAACGGGTCCTGAATCTGGTCGTGGATCAGAAAAAGAACGTCTTTTTCACCGGCTCGGCCGGTACAGGCAAGTCTGTGTTGATGAGGGAGATCATCTCACATCTTCGCAAGAAATACGAAAAAAGCCCAGAGAGTGTCGCGGTGACGGCATCGACTGGTCTGGCTGCTTGCAACATTGGCGGCAACACGCTCCACAGCTTTGCCGGCATTGGGCTCGGCAAGGAGACGGTCGAGCAGCTTGTGAAGAAGATCAAGAAACAGGGCAAGTCTTTGCAGCGCTGGCAGAGGACAAAGGTCTTGATCATTGACGAAATTTCTATGATTGACGGCGCACTCTTTGACAAGCTGGAGAGCATCGCTCGCATTGTTAGAAAGAGGCCGGTGCCTTTCGGTGGCATCCAGATCGTCATCACCGGAGATTTCTTCCAGCTGCCTCCAGTCGCTCAGGGTGGCCAGTCGTCTTTCACCTTTGACGCAGCTAGCTGGAAGACGACCATTGATCACACGATTGGCCTGACACATGTCTTCCGTCAGAAGGACCCAGGTATGTTCTTTCTCGTCTCAAAGTGATGATACAGTTGCTAACTTTGGCAGTTTTTGCCGGCATGCTCAACGAGATGCGAGTCGGAAAACTCTCACCAGCTTCAATAGCAGCGTTCCACAAGCTCTCCCGGCCCCTGCCAAACACCGGCGACAACACCGAGGCGACGGAATTGTTCCCCACCAAGTCTGAGGTAGAGATGTCCAACGCCAATCGGATGAAGCGATTAGTCGGCACTGCGATGGAATTTGACGCCGTGGATGGCGGCATAACGAAGGACGAGCAACATCGGGCCAAGCTGCTAGCCAACTGCATGGCGCCCCAGAAGCTGGTGCTGAAGAAGGGGGCACAGGTGATGCTCATCAAAAACATCGACGACTCGCTGGTCAACGGATCAATCGGCAAGGTGGTAGCCTTCATGGACGAGCGCACCTTTGACTACTACGACGCTCACGAGGAGGAATTCATGGACTCGGACCCACAAGTCGATGCCAGCGGCAACATCAACATGAACGGACCCGCCGGTGGGCCTATCATCGGCAGCGACGGCCGGCCCGACCTCCAACAATATGCCAATAAGGGCGGAGCCGGCGGCGGTGGCGGCAACACATCAACAGCCACACGGTATCCCGTCGTGCGCTTTCAAGTCGCCGACGGCTCGACGCGCGACCTGCTCTGCCAGCCGGAGACATGGAAGATGGAGCAGCCGACGGGCGAAGTGCTAGCCTCGCGCTCCCAGATCCCGCTCATCCTCGCCTGGGCGCTGTCGATACACAAAGCGCAGGGCCAGACGCTGGAGAAAGTGAAAGTCGATCTGGGCCGCGTGTTCGAGAAGGGCCAGGCGTATGTGGCGTTGTCGCGAGCCACGACGCAGGAGGGGCTCCACGTGACCCGCTTCAGCCCGGCAAAAGTCATGGCTCACGAGCGCGTGCGGACGTTCTACGACTCCCTGTACGGCGTCGACACGATCTGCGGAATGCCTAAGGGAACGGTGGGCGTTGCTGCCACTGCCGCTGCTGCAGGAGGGAAGCTGGCTGCAGGTCGTGGTGGTGTCGTCGGTGCAAAGGGCCACATGTCTGTTCCGGGCGTCACTGCCGCCTCAACGGCCGCGGACGATGATTTCGAGTTTAGCATCGGCGAGGAGGAAGCTCTCATGGCATCGATGAATTACTGAGGAGGAGAGGGCCCAAGTGCCTGCGTGCATGCCTGCTGATCTGCCTACCCACCCATTATTTCCCATTCATTCTACAGGCCTCCTGATCCCGAGCTCCTGCCATCGTCATTCTTGTCTTTATTGTCTGTTATCCCACTCTTGACTTTTCTACCTCTTCTTCAACATCATCATCATCCTTTCATCATCTTCTACGGGTTTCATGGATTCTGTTTCTTCGGCGGGGCGTCACGGTTCATTTTTGCGGGTCAGGTTTAGGTCAAGTCGGGTCAGGTCAGATCGTCCGTGTCTGTTTTATCGGCTCTTGAGCCGCAGTCGATTCTGCCATGATCATCTGGAGGTTTACTAAGGGATGGGAATCGTCATGGTACGTAGCGCTCCAATTCATACAGAGTGCAAGCTCTGCATGGTGCAAGTACTATGCGTCAATGCAATGCATACCTGTTCATCTACTATACTTTCTCTCCGCTATATTATGTTCGTGTGCTGCATCAAAGTTTGTGTCTCCGGACACAACCAAAATCAAGGGTCACATTATGCCCATATTCTGGTGACGCTAGGTTTGTGTCTCTCGTCCTTTGCCATGCCTTCTCTCTCTCTCAGAAAGCATGGCGAGCCAGGCGGAACTTCTGCTCGAACAATATCATCCTCTCACGTCAAAAAGAAAGAGCGACAAGTTACAAATTTCATAGCATATTGTGAGTAGGGATGGATGTTGAACAAGAATGGTTTACGAGGGTGGATTTTTGGTAAGAAATACACTCATACATGATTGAGTACATTAAGGGATACAGGCTTTCCTCTTTTTTTTGAGATACAGACATCACAAAGTGGTCAAACAGGCAAAGGAAGCCAGACATATGAAGCCATACAAGGGGGATTTTCGGAAGAAGACAAAGGAGAGAGACGCCATATGCCAGCTGATTCTCGACCAAAACGGGCCATCGTCGGCGTTGAACTTACCTCAGCTTACCTCAACCTGGTTTGAAAAACCAATTCGTCTCTGGAGCTCGCAGGCAGCAACAAAATGGGCAAAAGCCCCTACTCACTCAACCCAGTCTCGCCCACTCACTGCTAGCTCGCTTTGCTCATATCCAATTCTACGCACATCAGCACCGACTTCCAGACACCGTCATGGTCACTGCGGTACTTGAAATCCGTTGAAGAATACGGGCCGTTATACAGGTCGTAGCCTCCAGTGTTAGTCTGAGCGGGAACACTAGCAGCGGCGGCAGTTTCGGTGCCTTCGCCATCACCACCAGCAGAAGCGCTAGGAGGGCTGGCGACGGGAGCAGTAGCAGCAACGGGAAGAGCTGGAGTGTCTGCAGCATTATCCTCCTCACCACTATCGCCATCGCCATCGCCATCGCCATCACCACCAATAGAGTTGGCAGGAGGACTAGCGACAGGAGTAGCAGTGGCGACGGGAAGAGCTGGATTTCCTGCAGCATTAGAATTTTCATAGCCATTTCCATCTCCATTACCGCCAGTAGAGTCAGCGGGAGGAGTAGAGCCAGGAGTAGCACTGGCGGCGCCATCAGGCTCGTCGCCATCATCGCCATTCCCATCCCCGTCGCCACCAGTATTATCGGCGGGAGTGTTGGCGGCAGGCGTAGTAGTGGCGACGGCCTCAGGCTCATCGCCATCATCGCCATCACCGCCAGTAGAGTCGGCGGGAGGGGTACCGGCAGGAGTAGTAGTGACAGCGGCGGGAGGAACTGGAACTCCTGCAGCATCAGGTTCGTGACCGTCATTGCCGTCGCCATCACCATCGCCACTCGTAGAGTAGGCGGGAGGAGTGGCGATAGGAGTAGCAGTGGCTGCCGGAGGAGCCGGATCATTTGAAGCCTCCTGTCCACCTTCATCGTCACCAGGAATGCCGGCGAAAGGCGACTGACGAAGCTTGACCCGGTTTCCCCGCGAGTCCGTCAACCAAATCGGCGTTATGCCCTCCGCAAGCGCTTCTCGCAGCGACGGTAGGCGGCAGTCAATCGTTCCCATAACATCTACGAGCCCCTGCTCAACCCTGTCGTGTCTTACCGTGACCGCCACCGTGAAATTGCGACCCAACCTACCCCTCGGACAGTCTCCCGGCAACAAGCCAATCCGGGCAGACAAGAAAATGGCGCCAGGCAGATAGGGTCCACCATCATCGATGTATGTCAGCTTGGCTGACGCGGTCATCAGTACAGTGTCTCCCCAGCGCTCCACCCCAGCCGTCGTAGGAGATCCGATGGGGTTTGCGAGCGCATGTCGCGCGGACTTGTCGGTTGTGACGTGACTGAGAAGGTCTCGCAAGACGTTGAACATCGTTGGCTCATCCTCCGAGGCGGAGGCGGAAAGACCGCGCTCGCTGCGTAGATTGATCTTGCCACAGACGTACATGGCACGAGGACCTGCTACGATCTCGGCGGCGGGGCGGGTGGAGTAGGCTCGGTTGGGCATGTCGAGGCCGTAGAGGATACTGCCGACCACGGTCATGAGGACTTCCTGATTCAGCGCGCCGGATTCGGATGTTTCGAGATCATCTTCGAGGCGGCGCACCTCGAGCTTGATGTGAAAGTGTGTGTCGTCAGGTCCGAACCTGGGGGGCTCCATGTTGCTTCTTGTTAACAAGGTATCTCCGAATGGAAAGTGGTCAAGCGTGAACTATCGCGTTCGTGCGGTTCAAACGTAATGCCTGGTGAGTTTAATCAGTTTTATCAATTGAAATGAGGGAAGCATGTTGATGCGCAGACATTTAAAGGAGCATGTTGTTGAATTTATGCATTTATTTAACAATACTGTTGGCCTGCCCCGAGTCGGCATGCCGTCGCAGAGCTTTGGCAGTATCATTCAGTTGCGGGTGACGGGAGACAAGGGGCGTAAACAAAGGCTTTGGCCACGAAGCGGAAGCTTCTCGCTATCAAGCCACAGCAGCACTTGGTCACTTGTATGACGACGGACAATATCGCTGTCGTATTCCTTTCTGTCGAAATTTGTCGACCGAGATCCAGCCAACCTGTCCTGACTATTGATGTCATGGTAGATGGTAATCTTGTCTCATGTGCCTCCTTTTTGTTAGCAGGGCTGGAGGGGAGATAATGGTTTACTAGTATGTGGTACAGACTCTCTTGCGGATCTGATGACCAAGAGGGCCCAGCGGGGAAAAACAAACAGCAGCAATTGAAATCTGGAAAGAACCTTTGATCATGATCATCGCTTTGCTATTGACCTATCGAGAATCGTTGCTGCCAGAAATAAATAAGAAAAGAGCAACTCCCGAGCGATCGAGGAAAGACAAAGAGGGCAGGCAAGATTTCCAAAAGAATGAAAAAGAGGGAGAAGGATAGAGAAAAGCACATCATCGCCCCGCACCAATCAAACGCCTCGTGATCTCGTCATGTATACATCAATCAAGCTTCCCACTCTTTTGTGCCATTTGCCCTAATTTCAGCGCAGGCTCATCGTTCGGATGGTAGCTGAAGTCGACTTCTCCGACAAGCGCACGGATGTTCTGCAAGACCTTCTCTATATCGGCACTGATCAGCCGGCTGGCTACTTGGGTGACTGCAAAAGCGGCGTAGCCCGGCTGTGTCACATGTTTAATGCTCAGAATGTCCGGATCAATCTCGCGGATGCGGTTGCTGAGGAAGTACGGTGTTGGTGGCCTGAGAAAGGGTGGCAGCGGTTGTGCATTGCTGAGTGAGTATGAAAGCAGCGACAATAGTGATGTTATGTCCTCGGTTGTCAGATTCAATGTGCGACGTACCCTTGCCAAGTCACGCAGCCACTGCGTGCTGTCCATCGACGGACCGTGACATGACGAAGCTGAGGTAGGTTGCAGGTGCAGTTCTTCACCAAGGAGTGTACGGCTGTTGCTGTTGAATTTGCCACTTTCCTGGTACTGCTCTTGCTGCTCGCCAGCCTCCGAGAGGCCAGCTTCGTCCTCCTTGCCCACTGTCGACTCGTCGCTGTCGGACGCCATATCGTGCGGGACACCGACCTCTCGGCTGTCTTTGCCGAGCCTATAATGGCCTTGTGGCGTGCGGGCAGTCGCATACGTTGCGGTGGCGTAGTCTATGAGCGACATATAGTTGAAGATATTGTTCACCTCGTTGACAAGGTCAACATAGTTCTGCTTCGGAAACCGACCACCGATCTCGAATTCATACTTCGTAAAGGTCAGATGGCCTCTAATCTCGGTCAGCAGTCCCAAGATCTTCGGTGCAAGCTTGAAACGTGTCTTGCGCATCTGGTGCGCTGGTGTCCCCTTCTCGTCCGGATCCCCGCCACAGCCTTCGATGCGCAGTCCGATGGTGGCATGCACGCAGCTATAATAGCTCGCCAGTAGGTAGACTACGTCAGCCAGCCGCCGTCGCATGGCGTTTTTCGCTGTCAGTGGATAGGGAAAGTAGGTCCAGATGAAGGCTACAGCCAGTCCTCCAGTGACTGTTGCCAGCCGTATCCATGCAAAGACGTAGATGGGGTGATATGCCTGCCCATTTGATGCCAGCGCTGCTTTTCCCAGCTTGTCCACCTCCAGCTCGTATCCGAGGATCAGCACCTGAGTGATCATGGTCACCATAAAGGCGGGGAGGTAGCGCGGAAACTTCAGAAAACACCACATCTCTGGGAGGTAGGTGAGGAACAGGAGCGGAAGTAGCGCGCCAGGTATGCCTCGACCACCGGCGATGTACCAGAGCACCAATGCAACGCAGGCGGCCGTGAGCGTGCCAAGAATACGCAGGCCGAACGCGAAGATACCAGATCCACTCGTGATGCTCATGCTTATGGCCACCATGATCTGGGCCCAGAACAGCCGCTCGTGGACGAAGAAGGTCTGTGTTGGCTCTAGAAAGGCCATGATTGCGACCGACATGGTTGCACATGCAACTCTAAAGCCGAAAGCAATCTCCTGGCTCTCCAGCGCCCGTCCAATCTTTCTAAGGTCCTCACCGAATCGTTCAAAAGCGTTGGCAGGTGGCATGTGTTCCGGATCCTTTCTCTTTCGCAGCGCGCTCGGCACACTCGTGTTTGAGAAGCCAGACTCTGCCGTGTCAGGGGTATGCTCCGCTGACGAATCTTCTGGCACGAAGCAGCTCAAAAGCCACTTCTTCAGCCTTCTCTTGCCAGGCATTTGGAGGCTGTCACTTCTCATCTGTCCAGATGCCACTTTGTCGTCGGCGAACTTGACGAGATCGAGAACTGCCTTGGCAGTGCTCCAAAGCAGAAATTCCATGTACAGGATTATGTAAAGGTGTCGCCTCTCCTTCTCGGCTTCTGGTGATGGCCCTGGCTTTGGCACTCCTGGAGGGATGCCAATTTCAGGCGTCAGAATCTCATC
The DNA here is from genome assembly GCA_027478595.1 of Erythroxylum anguifugum. Lineage (NCBI taxonomy): Eukaryota > Viridiplantae > Streptophyta > Magnoliopsida > Malpighiales > Erythroxylaceae > Erythroxylum > Erythroxylum anguifugum. The sequence goes on along the minus strand of JANIPN010211208.1, from coordinate 92,419 downwards.
TGTGAGACCTTTCAACTTGCACCATTGTAGCAGCGATGCTTTGTTCGTCTTGGAGAAGGCCTTGATACGGGCGTCGAGGTAGTCTCCGAAACCTTCGTCTCCAGGTAGCGGGTGTGAGCCTGCAGTTGCCTCTACGTCATCGTTGACACCAACAGCTGGATTCCTCTGTGACAGTTTGGAGTCCTTGGCCATTTGTGTCGCCTTCTTCGGTTTCTTGTTGATTGCTAGCTGGTACCCGATATGGGTCAGCCCCTCGGACATGGCTTCAACCAACTCCTGGAAGGGGTCGTGCAACGTCTTCATGACCTCGTTCCACTCCCTCTTCTCCTTTTCTGCAGCAGCAATCCACTCCGGAGACTTGGGTGCATCATCGCTGGGGTCATTCACATCGCCCCATCCCTTTCCCGACGCCACACGTTCGAATATATCTGCTACAGAGCTGATGCCGAGACTCGGAAGCAGGATCTGCCGGAGCAGCTTGAACACCTTGTCGAGGTCTTTGGCTGTGAGCTTTCCCCAGGCAACTTCTCGCTTTGCGAAGATCAGATCCTGGGCAAGCTTCCCGTGCAACGCAGTGATGCCGAGTATTGAACCCTTCAATCTCTTGGTAGCTGCAGTGATTGGTGAGGCATCAACTCCGCCACTATCACAGTCTTTCGCGTCCTTGGCATCAATATCGCCCGACTCCATGCTCTGTAGATAGTCCCGCTCAGCCACCATGACGTCCTTGAGATTGGCGAGATAAGCGGCCAAGTGTCCCTGCACGACCTGTCGCGAAGTCACCGGAAAGATGAAGATGTTGATCACAGTGGCGATTCCGAAGCCTCCTAGAAAGGCGAGCAACAGTTTCTTGACGAAGGCCTCTGCTGCCATCAGGTTAGGAAACTGGGGCGCGTAGATAGCCGCGATGTTGGCATTGATGCTGTACAGAATGACCATGGTCTGGAACTGAGGAAATTTGAATCGAAGTGCGTTAGCGAACAGAACGTTAAAGAAGAGCCAAACACCAGCTACGGCGCTGGCGGAAGAATTATAGGCCACTGTTGTCGCGCCAGTGGTCGGGCCAGTCGAGGTCTCAGGTAGAGGAGGCGTAGTATGCTGCCTCGCTTTGACACTGCAGAAGCAGACCAGCAGGTTGACTGCGGCGCCGATGCAGACACCCATGACGTTGAACAGCATGTTCTGCACGAACTTTGCCCTTGGCATGATAGGAAATGAAAGGATAGTGACAATCGCCACCAGGTATCCGATGGTGGTATAAAAATCGGCGAATCGGCTCCATTGGAACAACGCAAGCGCAACCACAGGACCCAACGAGCCCTTCACCATGAGCACGCAGAGGGGAAAGGTGAGTCCCGACTTGACCCAGAGACGCTTCCATATTGGCACTTTCGACCTATCACCCATTCTGAAGTCGTAGACGGCTAAGTTTCAGGGCATGTGTCTGGTAATAAACGGCAAGAATCGTAAAGTTCAACTTGTATGCAACAGATATGCTGATGATCTGAAGGAAATCAATGTCAAAGTCAAGCACAGGCCAGCTTGAGACGCCCGACAAAGATAGATGAACACCAAAATATCTGCACGAAAAGGAAAGGCAAAATTTTCAACGACCTGACGAACAGAATAAAGCAGAGAAGGAAGGAAAAAGAGAAGAGAACAAGACAGCTCGAACTATGGATTGAGCAACAGATACACCACCGGCAGTCAAGATCCGTAGCGCGGCGTGGGCATGATGTCTTATACAACGGTGACTGGGTCTGCAAAGCTACGGACCCGACACTAGATCCCGACAAACTTCTGAACCCTTACCCTTTAGCCTTCTGAGGATGAACTTGTACTCAACTGCCGCCGTGTAGAGCCGCGCACGAAGCGTTGTAGTCAGCGGCTCGCGTCAAAGTCGCAGCACATGGGTCCCGTCGTATTCGGAGAGGCGCTCCGTCCACGTCCCAGTGCTGTACATCGAACTGATCATTAGTTATTTGTTCAGGTGCTCATTGACTCACCAGTCTCCCATGATGAAGAGCTTGATGATTGCTTCAAGCTCTCTTAAATGCTGCCATGACTAAGCTGGGGAATTTGTCATATTTTTTTTAAAGCACATTTGTGGATCGTGCAGAGTTTATGTTTGTTCTTTCCTGATACTCATCTACCATCAACTTAACAAAGTTGACGTGAGGGATTAGATTTTGCTCACCATATTCGCCTCGTTTCGCTGACCTACGCTGCTAACCTCGATAGAAAGATGACAGAGCTCAAATGACGTCTACAGAGCGATGGATGCATGTCAAAGGCCAGATTGACAACAGTGCTGAGGAGCGAGGAGCGCATTCTGAAGACTACCTAGATATTCAAAGTGAAGTGTGATTGTTAAACGCACCGATTCAACATTCCCATCCAGAAGGACAATCTACATGCCATGTGCTGCTAGGCCAACAGCTGACAGACGCCAATATCGCACAAGTAATATCATCCTTGATGGGTTGCCTTTCGGACGTACGGCCATGCAGTCTGATAGAGAGTTTGAAAAGACCGAGACTCACGAGCAGACTGCCGGATGAGCGTCGAGGTAGAATAAATGTGATATGACAAAGTGACTCATTGAATAGGAAGAATGAGAAATCTAATATCCAAAGTTGCGGTAGATGGCCGATCCATCGACCCTTTGGCTTGCCATGAAAGTGGTTAATAGCACAAAACAGCTCGTAATGGTTTGGAGGGCCCGGTGAAACTCTGGAGCCCTGGACTCATGGTTACACAGCGGCTCGTGAGAGACAGAGCAAACTATCGCTATAGCATGGAAGAGTTCTGCCACGGAGCAGTTGTGTCGTTCCCACTGCGTGTCGATTGTTGCAGCGGCCAGCGGCATGGTTGAATGTGTGGTAATTGGTTACGCTGGAAAAGCAGTGGCTGGTAGCTTCAGTTGAAGTCGAAAAGATCATCGAACGCGCCTCCACCAGCCATCCCGTTGGCATCGTTGCCTGACATGTCAAAGTCGCCAAACATGAAGTCCATTCCGTCGTTGTTGTTTTCCTCGACATCCAAAGACATGTCTTGCGACGGCTCATCATCTTTCTTCTCCCCTCCAGCTCCTCCTTTCCCTGCCTCCTGGGCTGAGGCGTTGCCACCATCGCCACCAGCTCTCGCATCCGTGTTCGTGCCGTTCTTGCCAACAGATGCAGATTCAGCAGCTTCCGGCTTTGGGTCGCTTCCTCCACCGCCGATGATGCCGTCCAAAAGAGCATCAAGATCAGTATCGTCTGTGTTCGTGCCGGAGGCCTGGCCGTTGGGTGCCGACGCGTTTGTATTATCCTGTCCCTGATTCACATACTTCTCTATGCCGGTCAGCAGGTTGCTGATGCCGTCGCCACTACCGCCATCGTTGTTCATGCCGAAATCGCCAGCAAAGTTCATGTCGTCCGCAAACAATGAATCAATTCCACGATCGCTCTCCTGTTGCTCGCCTCCGTTGCTGACGGCATTGGGAGGTCCTGTTTCGGCAAAGCCATCGGCGAAAAGCGAATCGAGATCGGTTGACATGTCAGCCGCGGCGACGGCGGCAACCTCGTCCAGATTCTGTTCGGCGGCTTGCCCGTTCTGCTGCACAGGGCGCTGATCAGTCATCTCGACATCTTTCTTCACCGGCTCGCTTGTCCCGGCTTCCTTCTTAATCGCCTTGCTGCTGGTGGCCGTCGTCCCGTTGACGTTCTTGGCTTGTAGCCTTGCCGCACCAGCCGCCTTCTCTCGTGCAGCACGACGTTCTTGAAGTGTGCTGTGGTCCTTGCACACGACTGCAAAGGCCTTTGTAAGATCCAGCTCGAGGTCATCGAGCGCCTTCTGGAAGACGGCGTCGGCATCAGGTATGCCTTTTGCTGCCTTGTTCTTGGCTTGCTCGAGCCCTTTCCGATCGCCCTGATGAGCATGCTTAAATATCTTGCCGAGCTGAAACAACTGTGCGAGGTTAGCTCGAAACAGATCAGGGCAGAGGCCTGGGTACAACAAGGATTGCTGTCTTCAGGAGATGTTTTTCCAAGGTGCAAGACGTACCACGAGATTGACTTGCGTTTCTAGTTTGTCGAGAGGCTCCTGCGCGGATGGCTTTCCCGTCGCTGCCATGTCGACTCCTCCACGTGTGGTGTGAATGTGCCCAACGGCTTTGACAGTTCCCTCTCGCCTTTCACTCACTCATAAAAACAACCAGGAGATGAGTAGCAAATTGGACACCAGACTAGACAGATGCTGCAAGACAGTGAAGAACCACCACTGGCAAGAGTTCCGCACGCGGCAGATTTTCCTGCAAGCTGCACAGCTAGGCGATTGACTTGACAACAAACGCGGGAAAAAAAAAGGAAGTATCAATACACAGCAGTTGATAACATGCGGCGAATGCTAGACTGAAAATGCGAGCCTGACGATCCCTCTATAGTACATAACATGCGCGAGATGGTGCGGGTAACTGTTGCCACCTGAATTTACCGGGCTGTCGCAGGTTCCCACTGAACAGTACTGGCAGTCACGTACGCAGGTCCCTAGAACCTGGGGCCCCGGCAGTAAAGATGGAGGAGCCGGTCTGCTTGCCGACGGCAGTGAAGGTGTCGCACTGACTCGAAAGCTAGGTGTTCCGGCTGAGGCGCAATGGATTTGACAAGACAGGGTTGGTGCAAAGCAAGAAGAGAATAGACGCGTCAATCGGAAGAAAGAAGAAGGCAGTATGCGGCTGAAGATCGAGAAAAGCGTCGTCGTGACCTGGGAGAAGATGAAAAGGCACTAAGCTGGCTGGAACCTCATCTGGCACACCAACCTTGCCAGCTCTCCTCCCCTGCCGAAGATCTGCAGCAACGAAGGGTCGGGCCTCTTCTCCGACCGGAGGAAGGAGGAGTGCGGCGACGACGACGGAGGCGGCGACACTGTTTTCCAAGTGGCGTAGCGAGCAGCCCTCGAGACTGGAAGAAGGAGCGGAAAATTCATGCGACAACGGTACAGGATTATGGTTGACCAGGCGCTCGGCACACCACTTTGTCTGGTAATTTCTCAGGCGTTGCCTTTAGGCGAGCAGACTTGCCTGATGAAGCGTGTGCTGAGGTACAGAAGTGACAGATGGTGTTCGTAGGCGCGTGGCGAAGCAGGGAAACAGCGACGTCGCAGGAGTGGGCGCGTCTATAACGTAATGTAGTTGGTGATAAATTGAACTGAATGTGGTAGCAAACTTGGTGCGATCAAAACTATTTGACCGACTGGCAAACGGCGACGGCAAAGACTTTCAGGCCACCCACGCACGCTCCACGGCTAGAGACAAAGCGGCGAGCGGTCGAGGTCAAGGATTTTCCTGGTCAGCGCCCTATTTATCCTCCACGGTCGGCAGCGATGGCAGATGTTCTGATGAAGCCCAGAGCGATAAAGAACTCACCCGTCCGTTGAAGGAGAGTGGACAGAAGGTGAAGTTGTCAATTCTCTTCAATAGCTGTTGCTTTGATGAGATATAATAATATCGAGCCAAGGAGCGAGTGGGTATAGAATAGCAGGAGTCTGGCGCCGGGTACGGCAGATGGCAAATTTGGTGGAACAGCTTGATGGCCATCGCCAAGACCATCATCTTCCCTTCACTATCATTCGTCCATCAGGTCGCAATCACGGGAATGCGTGTACCCTCATTTCATTGCCTGGGGGGAGAATCCAGCTGGTCGACTCTGGTGTGTCGATACTGCGTCGGTGACGACCAGACCTACCTGCCGTTGCTCGCTTCACTCTTATGATTCAACAGTGTCCGGTGAAAGCGCAGTTGACTTGAACCCCCCCATACGAAGTTTCGAACCTCACGCTCGGGCATCTGGACCGTCACTTGCATTGCCAGCGTCGCCCCCTTTCGAATCGACATCTGCCAGCCAGTCAGCTGGACTGACAGCGGATGCCAGCTGTACCGCCTTCACTGGTCCCCGCTAGACACCCAGGTCCAGCCCCGCTAAGTCATAGTTGGTGGCAGCTAACCGAGCTTCCCTGGTCCGGGCATGCATGTTTTAGCGGTAGCACCCAGCTCCAGATAGTTTCGCTACCCTTAATTTTTAAAAAGTTGTCAAGATGATTTAGGATCTCCGTAGCCTCCTTACATTGTAGCCCTGGGTTTATTAGAAGTAGCGCTGGGAACCCCCCGAACTCCTCCCTCAAGTGCTTTAGTTGGAGAATCAGGGACATGCAGGCCGTTATCGTGCCTGTCACAGCTCCCCTAGGGATCTGGGGAAAAGAATGACGAGGAGACGAGAGAGAGAGAGGAGAGGGGCGAGTTTTGTTTGGTTGCGTTTGTTCCTGGCCAATCGCCCATTGGACCACCAGCTTTAGACTCAAATCTCCTTTGGGAAATACCATTGCTCTCAAGTTTTGTTGATCTGCCACCTTGCAGAAAGTTGTGTCGACTTGCCCTCCTGCCACTCCACACCAAGCGCACACAATCACACACACACAAATCCTCCCTTTCCCTCTCTCTCCTCTTCAACTTTCCTTCCTTTCACTCTGTCCCTCCACTACTACCTTTGTCGAGAACCGCGAAATCTGACATAGAAGCTTTCCTTCTTGGCTTCCCGCTGTGGCCCTGGCTCAGAGCGAGATATTCACCTGCAACTGCCTTCTCTTAGTTGCCACTGGTTCTTATTTCAGTCTACTTTTTTCCTAGGACCTTTCCTTGGGTGTCTAAGCGGTGTCGAGAAAATCTTTCTTTCCTTCTTCCGTCTTCTGCTTCCAGCATCTGCTCGGTTTTCATCTCCGGTTAGAACATCTCTTTTAGCCGAGCAAGTCGAATTATTTCCTTGATCCAGCTGTCGCCATCAGTCATTTCTCTGCACGAGGTGGCAAAGATCACGTGAGCAAGTCTTGTGCCTCTGCCTCCAGGCAAGCGGTTTTCCAATTTAGCTCCAACCGTGAGATCCTTTCTCATTGAACGGGGAAAAAAAAAGCAAAAGGGTTGAACGATCTAGCAGCCAGAAACCCCTTGCTACGAAACGCGCCTCTTTCTCAATATCCTCTCTTCTCGCTTCTCTTTGCTGAAGTGGCCGTTTCTTTCCTGCAGCTTTCCAGTTTTCGAGCGAAGCCGTTTTCTTTCTGAAGGTTTCCGGCAGTCACCTTTTTTTTTTCCCGTTCCTGCTGTGAGATTTCAGTCAGTTCTGTGATTTGCACTTCAGGTGGATTGTCAAACCTGGAAGTGAACATCGATTCGGGCAACTTTTCCCAATTTCTTGCTACCAGCCTCTTCCCCAACCATAACAAGGAAGAAAGCAAATACATCCCAAAAACCTGCTACACAACGACAACTTGAGAGAGAGAAAAAAGACAACATGTCCAACAATACAGGTGCTCCAGGGGTAGGTGACCTGCCACCCATGCCGGCAGCGGGCCCGGCTCCTGGCCAGTCTGACTATGCTCCCGGTGGAGCCGGTGCTAGCAGTGCTGGTGCGGGACACATGCCTCCGCCACCTCCGCCTGTCCAAATCCCATCCAACAACACGCCGATGTCTCCCGGCATTGCTACTCCCACTGGGAGTTCAGTGCGCCGAGCAGCACCCGAGCCCAACAAAAGGGCATTGTACGTCGGAGGGCTTGATCCAAGGGTCGGAGAGGACCTGCTTCGTCAGATCTTCGAAACAGCAGGACATGTTCAGAATGTCAAGATTATTCCGGACAAGAACGTGAGTGAGAGTTTCTTTTCCTTAATAGGGGGAAACCCTTTTTCTCTTCAGCCAGATTCACCTCACGTGCTTGTTGCGAAAGGCGGCAATTTTGCTCTTCAGGGCTGATTGCGCGCCTTGGGGTGTCTCCGGCGATGTGAGTGATGCATACAGCGAAGGGCAGCCAACAGAAAGGGCGCGTGGGTCTTCATCGCTGCTCTTAATGTCTTGTTCGCACAACCACATCGATCTTGACGTCGGCCCTGCAGCTGTACCCCTTCAAGCACACATTTGGTACGCCCACAATATTTTTCTGCATGTTTTGTGTAAGCCATTCAGTACGACTCGTTGCAGATTTAATCTTGCCCGGAGGTGCAGGCAGGCGACCTGGTCGGCGAGGCGGCTGCGCACATGCTGAACGAGGCTCTGCAGAGGTCTACCAATACAAGGACGAGTATTCGCCTCCGCACTTTGAGATAACCAATGAAGTAAGCAGAAGCTTTTTCTAATCTTTCCTTTCAATTACAGAATAAAGGTTTCAACTATGGTTTCGTCGAGTATGATGACCCGGGCGCGGCCACCAGGGCATTGGAGAACCTGAACAATCGTCACATCAATGATCACGTAAGTCTGGACCATGGCGCAGAGCGATTCATATGGATTTCCGTGATTGCTTGGCTTACTTGACTGCCACGGGGGTTTCATTCTTCTTTCTTGGGCTGACCAGTTGACAGGAAATCAAAGTCAATTGGGCTTATCAGAATACGAACATTGCGAGAGAAGATACTTCCAACCACTACCACATCTTCGTAGGCGACCTCTCCAACGATGTCAACGATGAGGTTCTTCACCAAGCCTTTTCGACCTTCGGCACCGTTTCTGAGGCCAGGGTCATGTGGGACATGAAGACAGGCCGCAGCCGCGGCTACGGCTTTGTGGCCTTCCGCAGCCAGTCTGACGCGGCCAAAGCTATTGCCGCCATGGACGGTGAGTGGCTGGGCTCACGCGCCATCCGTTGCAACTGGGCCAACCAGAAGGGCCAGCCGAGCATCAGCATGCAGAACCAGATGGCTGCCATGGGCATGGCTCCGCAGGCGCCTTATCAGGTACACCACCAATTCCCGCAGAACGGCGTCAACTCGTACGAGACTGTTCTGGGGCAGACACCAAGCTGGCAAACCACGGTCTATGTCGGCAACTTGACCCCGTACACCACGCAGAACGATGTGGTGCCTCTTTTCAACAACTTCGGACACGTTTTGGAGTCTCGCTTCCAGTCAGATCGTGGCTTCGCATTCATCAAGATGGACACGCACGAGCACGCCGCCATAGCCATCTGCCAGATGCAAGGCTACAATGTCAATGGACGCCCTCTGAAGTGCTCATGGGGCAAGGACAGGCCTCCGACTGGACAATTCCAGAACTTCAACCTTGACATCTACGCGGCCCAGAACGCAGCATCCACCGGCTCTCCGGTGCAGCCTTCGCCTGGGTTCCAGTATCCGCAGTACGGAGGTAGCGCCGGTCCCATGTCGCCACAAGGCGGAGCCCCAACCGGCTCGCCTTATGGCGTCCAATCTCCTGCTGGCTTCACCCCGACTTCAGCCCGGCCCGGATTCGGTGCCGAGGGCTTCCCTGTCTCTGGCTACGGTGGTCATAGCTACAGCCAGAGCCAGTCTTACGGGGGACAGAACGCATCACAGGGCTATAACGCTGGCAATCAGCAGGCGTCATCGGGTGGACAAGGTGGCTACGGCTACTAAAGAAGGTTTTGACTCACTCTATAAGGAGCACATTCGATCAAGTGATCTGCTCAATATTGCGACTCGAGCACAAAAGCGGGTTATGCGTTCGCTACCGTATCCTGACGACGTCTGTGGGACCCCGGGAGATACTTGAAAATGTTGATGAAAAAAGCTTCACGAATGACATGAAAATGCCTGTCTGACGTTTCAGTGATATTGTTTTCCTCTGCATCGATGTCATTGCTCCCCCAAAGGTGTGGAAGATTTGGAGAGCCTCGGCCTCAAGGCTTTCGCACAGCTTATCATGACTATTGATAATGCTATCCCGCCTGACCAATACAGGTTTGATGAACACGTGCAGTTCGCAATAAGCCAAGTTTTTGGTCTTTGCAAATTGGTAACATGGCGGCTGATATAACAACAAGGCAGCTAGAGTGACAATGAGTATTTCCAGTTGAAATGCGACAATAAAAAAGGAAAAGGAAACAAAGAGAAACAAATGAAAGGGCAGATTTCGGCGTTAAAAAGGCATTTTGCACCGCATCTGTGTTAAATCTTGCACGTCCCCCCACCCAAACAGGTGTGGCCGGAAATAGTCTGAGATGATGAAGAGGCTGAAAGGGCAACTGCCGCGTGTCATCAGCCAAACAGTTGGTGCCCATCTGCCTGGCCCCAACAGCTGTCCCTTTTGCGTCCAATCATCCCGTAGTGCTACTAGCATAGCAGATAAGCCGCATGGTCATTTGAAGAAGGCCGTCTGCAGCAGGCTGAGAGCAACTTGGATAGGCACTTGAAGCCTTTCAAGGCGAGATGAAGTCAGCTCGCCCTTTTCAAAGCGGCGGCTCTTCAAGTCAGAGGGCTAGTCCCCTGCGCCTCAATGACACATCACGAACAATGGATTTGATCATTTCTGATTGTCATATGACTGAACAGACACCCAAAGCCGAGGCAGCGTCTGCTTACATTCATCGTAAGGAAACATCTGTTGCATGCAAGTTATTGCGAACAACTTACGTCCTGTAGTTGAAGTGCAGAGAGCAAAGGCAAGAGAAGTGGGGTAATGGGTAAGAGTAGATGTACTGTTTTCCCCATCATCATTTTTCTTGGGCCTGTGTAATAGGCAACCACCTCATACGAGATGATCTCTCAGGGTAGAGCAAGCGATTGTCATAATCAAGTGCTTTGCGGGACTGCGAATAGCTCGCTCAGCGTGAAGAAACAAGTCCGAGTCATCTCAGGTGCGCTAAGATAATATCGAATTGACTAGCCGACCTCTGACTTGGCGGTACACAGCGCTAAATTCCAAGCAACATGTGGGGTGGCTGCGGGGGAGGGCACCTGGCCCCCCGGGGGGGGGCCAGGTGCCATCATACAACAACTACCCTCCTTCCAGTTTCGACCACAATGGTTCGCACCACTTCTTCGCTGTTTCGGCTCCTACCTGGAACCCACCTCCCCCGCGCCTCCTTCCTTGATACCGGAACTGCCCCAAAGCTTCGGCTTCTGTGTGCCGTCGCAAGGTGGTGTAGAGGCGGCAACAGCAGCACCTGCTGACGGGGTTCTGCTGCCATCAGAGTGGCTGCAGAAAGGCGAGCTTTCTACCGATTGTTGCATGCTGCGGGCCACCCACCCATCTTGCTGCCGCTGCCGCCGCCTCCTCCGGTTATGACCCAACTGACACAAGCAGGTCCCAAACAGTGGACAAACAGAGGACAAACAGCAGCACATTTTCTTTCTCCAATCACACCCTCAACAACGCATGATAACTAGTCCTTTTGATAGCACGTAGGAAACTTTGTCTCTCCTAGTGCTCTGTATCACGATAGCAATCAAACTCACTCTACCCCTGGTCTTTCTATCCTTTACTTCACCCTAGTCTCAAAGCAGCATCCTCTCCAGCTTCCCTCTCTCTCTCTCTCTCTCTGCCCTCAGCTTCACCTACGACTACGCTGCCGTTCACATCAGAGACCGTTTTCCCATCTTCCTTCTCGACCTGCTCTTCTTCCTCTTCTCTGGAGGAGGAAAAAAAAAGGCCCACGCACACACATTCTCACACACATACCAGGACAGAACAGCTCGCATCCACACAGTACAGCCCAGCTGACGAATCTCTCAGCCTAGCTAGAGTGACCATCATCGCGACATTATCCTCTCGCCTTTCGGACACGACTGCCAAACTTCTGCTTCCCCGACGCGCGCTGTACGGCAAAGATAGCCTGCAACTGCAGCACGCCCTGCGCCTTTGTTGGACACCGCTCGGACTTCCGCCTCCGGCTCGGTGTGTGTCCCAAAATTAGGACCCCGCCTCCACACCTCGTCAGACGGGGGACAATCAAGCCCAAAATATCCCGTGCAGAGGGGAAGAGCAGAGGGGCCTGTCTCGACACCTGTTCAAAACCCTCAAGCTGGCGGGTAACTCAAAGGAGAGGCGCTTCTCTAAAGAAGGCGGCCTGCTCCATCGGATGTTTGGAGGTTCTTCCAGCAACCTCGCATCCGCTGACGCCTCTTCGTCATCACCATCGTCTTCTCCTTCTCCCGGCATGAGCAGCAGCAACACCCCTCCCGGCAGCCCATCCAGGGCTGCCGTCGATGGCGCTTCTGGCGACTCGGGCAACGGAGAAAAGCGCGGATCTCAGGGCGCAAGCCAGAGCAGGGAGGACAGCCCTGCTGACAGCAAGAAGAGACGGAGCACTGGCATGGGCACCAAGGCTGCAGCGCTCTTCGCCAACGCGAAGCAGTCCCTCCACCTCTCACACTCGTCCAGCTCGTCAAATCCTGATGCGCCCCAGGAGAGTGCACTCAAGAAGCTGGGCAAGACCGATCCGGCGCTCAGTGTGCCCCAAGGCGCCAACAACAACTCGGCCGGAAACTCGCAACCGGGGCCTCACTCGACTTTCCGCGTCGGTGTGACAGAAGATAGGAACAAGAAATGCAGAAGGACTATGGAAGACACGCACGCGTTCCTCTACAATTTCCTCAGCACCCCGGCCCCGCTCCTCAGGAAGGGTGAAGACTCCAAGGCTGACGGCGATGCCCCTACCCCTGGCAGCATATCCCCGTCTGCTTCGAATTCCGGCTCCCAGGTCGTTGAGACAGACAATGGCTACTTTGCAATCTTTGACGGGCACGCCGGCACCTTTGCGGCCGACTGGTGCGGCAAGAAGCTCCACGTTCTCCTTGAGGAGGCTATCCGCACGAACCCAAACTCGGCAATTCCTGAGCTGCTCGATCAGACCTTCACCAATGTCGACCAGCAGCTTCAGACCCTGCCACTCAAGAACAGCGGCTGCACCGCTATCTGTGCTGTGCTGAGGTGGGAGGATAGAATACCGAACCCGCAGTCTGCTACGGGCTCGACTGCCATGGCACCTATCGCCGCCGCCGTAGCCAAGGCGGCTACCGAAAGCTCCTCCGAGGCGCCGGAGAAGCTCACCATCCCCGCATCCATCGCAGCCCTTCCCTCCAGCATCAACTCCTCCACAACGATACCCAAGCTTCAGGAATCAGCTACAAGACAGCGCGTGCTGTACACTGCCAATGTTGGAGACGCCCGCATCGTGCTCTGCCGAAACGGCAAGGCTCTCCGCCTGTCCTACGATCACAAAGGCTCTGACGAGAACGAAGGTCGCAGGATCACGAATGCAGGAGGCATGATCCTCAACAACAGGGTCAATGGCGTGCTCGCCGTCACACGTGCTCTGGGTGATGCGTACATGAAGGAGCTGGTGACGGGCCATCCGTACACGACAGAGACCGTGATTCAGCCTGATATTGATGAATTCCTCATCCTCGCCTGCGACGGGGTAAGTTCAGCTTTTGGTCAGATGCGACACAAACTTGATGATTGCTAACATTCTTGCTAGCTTTGGGACGTCTGCTCCGACCAGGATGCTGTCGATCTGGTACGCGGTACGCAGGACCCGCAGCTTGCCTCGAAGATGCTCGTCGACCATGCCCTTTCGCGCTTCTCAACCGACAATCTGTCATGCATGGTCGTCCGTTTCGATAACAAACGGCTTCGCCAGGCTGCTGAGCATCAGACGGAGCCGATCGGAGTCGAAGGTGATGCTGCGTCAAAGCGAGGCACACTCAGCGAAGCCGATGCCATCGTCAAAGAGGCTCGGCATAGCATTGCTGCATCTGACGGCGCCCCGAGCGGACCGGAGGAAGCGAGGAGGATGGCCGATGAGATCATCAAAGAGGAAGTCGAGAAAGAGGAGGCGGGCAAAGAAGCAGGACCAGAACTGACGCAGGATGGCAGCGCGGCGGCAGCGAAGCAGAACGCACCAGAGGCTTAGCGAGTGCTCGACTGGCAGCGAAAGCTACGGTCGTGGTGATCACGGAGCAGACGCCTCGCCAGCCAGAGTGGCAGGAAAGTCACAAAGTCTCCCAACCACAGTCAGGAGAAAAGAAATCGATATTATGGATTGGAGTGGAGACTTCCCCTTTTCTTTTTTTGTGTGTGTGTGGGTGGGGGCGGGAAGACTGTCACCGACTTTTGGCTTTTCGAATTCTCAGCTTAGCTGTTCCAACCGGGAAGACAGACAGACAGAGAGAGAGAAAGGCCACACACCAGGAGATCACGGAAGAAAGAAGGCAATAGATGACAACAGCTGGATGGGGCGGACGAGGCGCTGGTTGGCCGAAACCAATAACAGTAGAGAAACGGTGTCAGGTGAAGAGATGACCGTGGTGTTCTGCCATGGTCGGGGTAAGAAGCAGCAGGGCGGGCAAAGGGGGGGGTTTTGCAGCAAAGGTTTAGCCGCAGCAGCAGTAGCAGTAGCAAGCAAGCAAGCAAGTAAGCAATATCGAAATATCAAGTATTCCACCACAACCACAACCACAACCACTACCACTACCGGTACTGCGAGTATCTAAGCGAATGGAGGCTCCGCAATCGTGTGAGCGAACGAATCGCTTTTGAGTGGCTTGAGCCTCATGTTGACATCGTGGATGTCTTCAGTGAAGACGAAACCCGCGATATTGAAGAGCCAGAACGGACTTGGGGGGTCCTTGTCTATCCCCTTTTTCCTCAGACCAATTGGCCTGTGTCTATTGAACTTGTCTGGAGGTTGTAAGTAGATTGAACATATCTCCAAACACAGCGCGACTTGACCAAAATTCCTTTGTTGAACTATCTTGGACAATGCGTAACGATTGGTTTGAGTGAAGACCTCCCCTTGGTCTCTATTCTTTCTAGGAAAAGATATCTATTTATTGAGTCATCTACCGCTTCCTTATATACCCCTCCCCATCCATCTATATGTTGCCATGCCGGTCCGTCCCTCGTTCCAGCAGCGGCCTATCCTCGTCACTGGCATCGCCGCCCTCGCCCGTGTCTCCGTCCGCAATGCTGCCCTGCCTCGTCCCTTGCCGCGTACCCTGCCTGCTCTCCCACGCCTCGGCCTCGGCACGAATGTCTCCCGGCCCCCTCCTCGCGCCGGCTGAGTCGCCGCTGCTGCTCCGGCTTCGCGATGTCGAGGCGCCGCCTTTTCTTGGTCCTGCGATCCCGGTGCCGCTGCCACCAAGTCTATCCCTTGCTGCTCGGCCCACAGCTGCCGCGCTCGCCATGTACCCGTTTCGCGACCAGCTGCCGGGGCTGAAGCTAGGCACCCAGCCGCGCATGTAGCCGCTGACTCGCCGCCACGAGCCGGTGTCGAGCTCTGGTCCGAGCTGAGGAACTCCAAGGGCGCCAGGTTGGCCTTGCTGGCCGGTTTGTTGCGCTTGCTGTTGCTGTTGTTGCTGCTCTAACAGAGCCTGATCTTGTTGCTCCTGCAGGAATAGGTGTCGTTGCTGCTCGTCTGCATGCACGCCACCTTGAGGTACGTTCAGAATCCGAGATCGCGATGACGCATTTCCACCAAGAGCCGCACATGCTTCTCGAGACGAGGTCACGTCCCCTGGTCCTCGTGTTGGAGGCGTCTCGATCAGTACAGGCACCCTTTTTCTGCCCTTGCCGTACATCATGAACTGTACCCCAACGGCAGCATCAAGCGCCAGTACGCCGGCTGCACCGAGGAAGAATGGCAGCGCAGACAGAATCCACTCAGCCTGGTCTGAACCTTCCGGACCGGCCCAGCCATCATGGCCGTAGGGTCCGTAGCTGCCCCAAGCCAGCGGGTTGGTGAGCATGCTGGTGCTGTAGAAAAGGTTGCCACAGAAGGCGGCGGCAAAAAGCACGGGTGACAGGCCTGCAGTTGATTTACGCCGGTAGTTCTTGATCAGCTGCGGGAAGCGTGACACTAGATAGAGCACTGTGCTCGCCCACGAGATGATGCGGCCTGCCAGCTCCTTTGTATCTTCTCTGGCGATGTAGACGCCTCCTGACAACGCTGAGGTTGAGGAAGATTGGCCGCTCGAAGGCATGGCGACTGGAGACGCACGTCCCAGAGCAATGCAGAGGCAAGCAACAACCAAAATCGCATTGGGAGAGGCAGTGATGGATCCAGTAGGCCGCGCGGTTCGTATTTGTCTTCTGCCCGACGATGCAACAGCGGCTAGGTTCTTCCCCTGTGGCTCTTCATTCACTAGAGCCGGAAACTTGAAGCCGTCAGGCCCGCCATCTCCGACTGCAGATATGCTGCTATGGTTCTTGTTTCCTCCATTGGCATTGCCATTGCTATGTGATCCGAGCAAGGGTTCGCGCTCGCCAGCAGACCCCAATCCTCCTCCTCCTCCTGCTGCACTGCCAGCCCCGGCAGGACTCCCGTTGACCAACAGCACAGTCCGGCGCTTACGACCCTTACCCATCACATCATACCAGATGTACTGCCCCACAAGCACACAGTCAACAAAGGAGTAGTATGAAGCGACGATGACCTGCCATGTTGCTTGACCAGTCAACAGAGCGCCGACCAAATTCGAAGTGTCACCGAGGCACCAGACGACGAGGAAGTAGGCCGACAGCCCGGCCGTGCTTCGAATCTTGAAGTTTTTGTAGATTTGCGGAAGCTGGGCAAACAACCAGGCGACAATGGAGCAGGAGCCCAGGAGCGTGCTCACGAGCGCCAAGTAGCTGGGTATGCAGGTCTGCCAGTAATCCGAGATTGTGCGCAGGGTGTCGTCGGCGGGATAGCAGTGTGCAGGGATGTCATCAAACTCCTGTCTTCGAAACATGGACGCCCAAGACATGGTGCGTTCAAGTCGAAGAAAGCGATCCGGAGGATTGGTGTACCTCAGCCGTCTGTCTCAAACCACTGCTCTCACCGATGCATCCCCACTCTCCATATAGATAGCTATGCAAACGAGAACTGATTGCGCACAGTTTTCGATCCAAGCTCGCAACAGGCTGTTACGTCGTTAGAAGCTGTGTTTTGTAATCTGTGATGCGAGGTAATTGAATGCGCGAATGTACTGTGTATATTTCTGTTCCAGATGCAGAAAACCGCAAACTCGAGGATGGGCGGGTAGCTGTGTGCAGTGACTTTGAGCACGGCTCAGGATGTAGAAGAATGCCGATAATCGACTCGAGACGACAGTGAGTAGAGAGAGAGTGGAAATGCACGATATAGGTTACGAAAGCGAACAAAAATGAGTCTGACTTGAGACACAAAATCAAAAAGCGAGAGGGACAGACGAAAAGAAGTAAGAACGAAAAACTGTGCAGCGCAGAGTAAGAGAGAGAGAGAGAGGATGACGGCCAACAGAAAGCGGTCGCGTGGCCTGCATAGAACTACGGATGGGATGGATGGTGAGTGATGATGGGTGGATGGACAGATCAGTTGTGAGCAATCAATCACAGGACAGGCGGGACCACACTGTGAGAGCGTGCGTGAGCCGCTGCCAGAAGTAAGGGAAGCTGATGCCGATGACATCGCGCCGATCGAGACGCCTCGAGACAGCTGTTTTGAGCAGGTACTAGCGACTGGTAGACCAACTAGAGCGTCCCAATGTGGTGGCAGCACACCTTCATCCTCGTTTTTCGTTGGCGCGGCTGGGCGCCCACCTGCCTAAAACTCGCACCCTCTCCCCGGGCGCTTGCCTGGAGTAGAATCTGATATACGGTGGGGATCCCTAAACCCTACCTGCAGATGCCACCAAGACGCTGGCGGATGAGCAACTGAAGAGCACCCAAGCCATGCATACTATCTGCCCTTTGCTGCAAGGGAGCCACCACAGCAGCAAGAAGATAAACCCTATTCGTTTCAATGCCTGATCAAGTTATCACACAGGGGAAGAGGGTGGCGGTGCCTCATACCTGCAAAAGTCCAGCCAGTATATGTTCAAGTGCCTCCACTGCGCCTCCGCAGACACTACATGGGGTTGTCTGAACACAGCAGAGGATAGGTGTAGATCTAGAAATGTGCCATTGATCCCTCGCCTCGAGATTTACTAAACTAGGCTGCGTGTCTATCTTCGGCTAGTATGAAGCGATTGGCAGAAAGTGTCTATTAAAAAAGGACGTAGCACAATTCTCTTCTTCTAGCCTGTGGTGGATTTGGTGGATTTATTTGACGCCACGGCGGCTTGCGTTGTCTTGTGGCTGGCCTTTACACGCCGACTCGATCTCAAGAATGGGATTCGATGTATGATAGTGTCCGAGAGCTTCCCGTCGAGGCGTCTGGTCAGCGTTTCAAGACTTGCAATACCCGGTTGCGAGTCTTTAGATTTACGACAAGTCACGGCGTTCTGTCGTGTGTTAGAACAAGCTCGAGAATATACGATCATGAACAATCATTGAATAGCGTTCCGTTAAGGATGGGCGAAGACACTTGATTAGATGTTCCGTAGACAACCACTGGGACGATCACTTCGAATTTTGTTGAACAACTCGGTGGTAGACAAGGCATTCATTGAGCTCATTGATCTATATCGAGTCGTCGGCCGGTCCTCACAAATCTCAGAGAAGTACGTGATGAAATGCTGACTAGAAAGCTTCAAAGACATGTACTCGACCCAACAGACAAAAAGTCCACCGCTAGCAACCTACCGTGGTTCGAAGCATTCTTTTCACAGATGAATAATTCATAAGCTTTGAATTGTTTACTGTCTCTATCTTTAGGGCCTCCGCCATACACCCGCCAATCTCAAGTGGAGATTAAAAGTTTCCGTAGAAAAAACGAGGACCACTAAATGCACCAAAACCCATAGCCGGCCGAATTCTCTGCTCATATTAAACACAGGTCCACTGAACGCCGAGAGCCTCCCGTGGTATTCAAGTCTGTTTTACATTCTCGTGAGCACATTAAGCAATCTCCCTTCAATCAAGCCATTAGTGGCGCTGGTGCAGCCTCGAGGTCCATGGCCTCAACGCCCCGCTTGCTGGCGGACGAGTCGCGGACCAGGTTGATGAAGTACTTCCTTGCCGTCTCGCTCTCTCGCTGCGTCTTGAGAGTGTCCTCGCGCTTCTGTCGGAGCTTCTCCACGCTGTGTTGAAGCCCGAGGCTCAGGGTCCTGGACGGGACACGCAGAACGCTGGCCACTTCGCGGGCTATCCTCTCACTGTTCCGTTGCGTATAGTCATCCTCAGCAAGTGCACTTGCGATACGTTTCGAAAGCCGTTGTGGCAATGACGTAGGGATAGTTGAGAGCACGTATGCTGCAGTGAGGGCGACAGCCGCGACCAGGCCTGGCACAGCCAACTTGCGTGTGTTGTTGACGCCGATGATCTTGATAGCCCCTAAGGCGCCATCTACCCAGCCGACACCACCCACAAGTCGAGTTCCCAGCACGCCAACAACCGTCACCGCCATCGATGTGCCTGCTACCTTCTCTTGCCTCTCCCAAAGCCCACCGAGGTCGAAGAAATCACCCATCTCAATTTGTATGTCTGCATGCCGAGCGAGATCATGTCGCCGCTTCGAGAACATCATTTCAGATCGGAAACCCATCTCCTTGTGGTCTTCACCTAGGTATTCCTTTGACTTGATTTGGATCTCGTCTACCCTTGTCTTTGCCACATTCCTCGCAGCCTCCTCGCATTGGGTGACAGCATCTGCGATCTGATCCAGGATGGCGTCCTTGATATCTTCCGCAAACTGGAAGGCGCCGAAAAGACCAGGATACTCGACGCCAAGCTCTTGAGAGGCAACGTGCGAGATGGACTGGTTCAGCCTTGCCCTAGTTGCGCTACGAACCTGCTCACAGCGCAGCTGATTCTCGTTATCCAGGTCAGTCTCTGCCTCGGCTGTAGCCCGCTGTGATGATTTGTATTGAGGCTCGAGCTCTTCCAACTCCTGTGCCACTCTGTTGAGTTCATTCTCAGCCACGTCTCGGTTGACTGTCGCCAAAGCATGAATGTCGCCAAGGATGTTCATCAAGTAGGTACGTGCTGGGGCGAGCTTAGATCGAGCACGCTTCTCCAGAATGAAGCGCCGAAGCGACGACTCCAGGTGTTCGAAGTCTTCGATCTTCTCCTTCTCTTTGCCCTTGCCCTTTCCCTCTGGTGACGAGCCTGGGTCGCCATGTTTATCCGACTTGTCTGCGCCGTCGTCATCATCATCGTGTGGATCACCGCCTGGCCCTGAGCCGCTGCCAAAGCCACCAGAGCCAACGCTGCCACTTCCTCCGCCAGGTCCGCCAACAGGAATGCCAGGGCCAGTAGGCACTGCGTTGCTGGACACGAAATGCACCAGTTCAGTCGACTCTTTGAATGTTCGAGGGCTGAGTCGCGCCACCTGATCGAGAATGCTGCGCTGACAACGCTCCTTGTCCCTAATGTTATCATACCCATTCACAACAACAAAGAGGTATGCCTTCTCCTGAGCAGCTTTCCACAGGAATTCCTTTGCTGACTGGGTGAAGTGATTTGGTGCCGACACCACAAAGACAACGACATCAATCTCCTGCTGCCGCGCGAACAGTGCTGTAGTAGTCACAGAGTCCGCGTTTAGCCCAGGAGCATCGATTAGGGCGATATCGACCACGCCGTTGTTCAAGAGCGATTGGTCGATCGACCTTGTGTCTCTGACGTAGACCTTGCAAGATAGGTATTTCTGATCGTCAATCACCACCTCTTCCAGCTTGTTGAGGGGGAACACATCGTAGGTGCTCTCATCGTTCCGATCGTAGTCGCGACCACGCAGGATTGCATGTACCTCCTCCAGGCCCGAGTTTTCTCGAGCGTCGATAACTTCACAGAAGATAGCGGTGCACGGCTGCTGGTCCTCGGGCAAGACCTTTCGTCGCAACAAGGCGTTACAAAAGGTGGACTTGCCGGCATTCAAATCTCCCGTGACAAGCACCTTGCTCGACGTATCCTCGATCCTTTCTCTCAGAGACAATAGGTGGCGAACACTCTGGTTGATGCGTCCGTCTAGCAGCGATGCAATGGATTTTTTGTTCTGCGAGTTCATGAACTCTTCTTGCGTCAGTCCGTCCAGCTTCAAATCGATCTTCAGGATAGAGAACTGCTGCGCAACGTCTGCAGTAATAAGGCTCTGAGGAGGGCGATCGGCAGTTGGCGATGTCGGACTCATCGGACCAGCCAAGTCCTGTGTCGTAAATGCCCGACGCGCGCCAGGTCTTGACTGCGCGCTCTCGATGTTTGTCATAGTAGACTGTGTATGGTGCAGACCAGGCCTTTTCTCGTTCCGTGCCCGTTCGTTTTCCGCAGATGGCGGCCCTTGTATTGATGGGTAATGCGCAGGCCATTTCTGGTTCATGGTCTGGAGACTCTTCAGCCTGTCTATAGTCTCGCTGATGGCTCTGTTTAGTAGCACCCGATTGTGGTTATATCTGAGCTGATGAATGTGGCTGCTGGTATTGTCGCGCTCACCTGCTGACGGCATAGGCAGGTCGGCGTTGAGCGATTCGATGATTTCCTTGTCTGATCCGCCATATGTGCCGTGGCTCGTGCTTCCATAGCCAGAATCGTGTTCCAGAGCTGCGATCAGAGCAGCAGCTGTTGCAGAGGTGGAGCCGCTGCCTACGTTCATGTATGTCGGTCGCGACGCTCCCGGCGCATATTCTTGTCCTCCATCGTCACCTTCACCGCGCATTGCCTCCTCCTGAGCCATGCTTGCTGCTTTGACTGTGCCTTCTCTTCCAGTTCTGTTGACAGATTCTTGATGTGGTGGTAGTTATTTGTAGGTGAATAGGATTTCTCAGCATGTTGTGGTTGGGTGCTTATTTTTTTTTTAGCGGCGGGTGAAGTTCTTTACGTTGACTGCTGCACGTGGCGGCAAAACCGCGCCTAAAGATGGGCGGATTGGCCACCGTATAATGTTGCACACCGCAGAAAATAACCCTTACAGTTTTCGTTTGGTCTATTCAACTATAGATGATCTGATAACTACTAGCAGCTTGAGCAAAAAGTGTTCTTCGAGAGTGACAAAACATTCATTATATCATCAAGATCAATTACGTAACGAAGTGCTTTGTCTGGGGTTTTGATCAGTGGCCTTTCAATCTTACCCTCTGCCCGTGGAAGATCGTTTACACATAGACTGTAATCAATCTAGATTTAACCATAAACATCAAAAACAATACTAACGGCAGTGCGTATGACACTTGTCACCTGACAGCGAATATCGTGTTCTACTCCGATATCTAGCTACTGCCTACCTAGGTAGGAATGGACTTATGACGGAGACTAGCGAATAGGCGTAGAGGTTCGTCATCGCCTGCTCCACGTGCCCAGGCCGGAACGCCAGCCGCGACCAGAGATATCGCATACCTAAATCTAGGCACGAGCCGGTGGTGCTGAAAGTTACTCTCTGCCTGCTCCGCGAAACAGGCATCTACGACACTCAATTTGATCACGGAAAGGCTCTTCTTCTTTTTGATACTCTGGCATCTAGAAACTGAATTGGCAGTCCCAGCAGCCGGTCCACGAAACTTCCTCCTAGTCATTCCCCTCACCGACTCACTCTCCGTCTATTACCATGAATGTAAGGCAACAAGCTCCTAACCGTGTAGTACAAAGCTTCAGAGACATATAGATCAACTTGGCGCTATCTTGTGCTAACTCTCCCTTCCACAGATCATCGAATGGGCATTTGGAAAGCGCATGACGCCACAGGAGCGACTGCGCAAGCACCAGCGCGCGCTCGAAAAGACGCAGCGAGAGCTCGACCGGGAGCGAGTGAAGCTCGAAAACCAAGAGAAAAAGCTGATTGCGGATATAAAGAAATCGGCCAAGAATGGACAGATGGGTGCGTGCAAGGTGCAAGCTAAGGACCTGGTGCGTACGCGGCGCTACATCCAGCGCTTCTACAGCATGCGTACACAGCTACAGGCCATCAGCTTGCGTATCCAGACGGTGCGAAGCAACGAGCAGATGATGCAGAGCATGAAGGGCGCCAGTCAGATCTTGGGCACCATGAATCGCAACATGCGGCTGCCAGCCCTGCAGAGGATAGCCATGGAGTTTGAGAAGGAGAATGACATCATGGAGCAGCGACAGGAGATGATGGACGACGCTATCGATGGTATGGAGGACGAAGCGGATGAAGAAGAGGGCGAGGAGGTTATTACGCAGGTGCTGGACGAGATTGGTGTGGATCTGAGCCAACAGGTGAGTCGGACAACGAGGGTTGAACTTCCATGTCTCTCTTTTCCTTCTCTAAGGGTTATCTTTCTTCGGCAACTGCTATTTCAAGTGCTAACATCTCATTTCTCCTCTTATAGATGGCAAACGCACCTACCGATGTCAAGGTCGCTGCTCCGGAAGGCAGAGTGGCGCAGGCAATCGGAGGTCCATCCGAGGACGACGACTTACAAGCCAGACTGGACAGCTTGAGGCGATAGAACAAGCAAGAGCTGTGGAACTGAAAAGACGTGAGGTCAGCAGCTCTACTTCATGAGGATGAAATTTCATAAAGCATCACATGTATTCTCGCAAGCCTCGTCAACAAGAGAGATCGGTCTTCTAGCTGGGAACGGAACATCATCCATCACAGACATTACGCGGCGTACGAAACACGAGGCTATACAAAATCAGGAAATTTAACAGCGATCCGATCCAGCCCTTCTACAAAACCTCGTACAACAGGCGAAATAGTATGGCAATCCAACACGACGAAGCAGAACGATCAGACTTGATGAGCTGAGAGGGTGGAGCCCACAAAATTGGGGCATAAAATTTACGATCAGTCTGACTGAAGATGAAATGAGTTGTGAGTGGCACCGTCAGGTTTGACGCAGCACTTGTCACCCTCCTGGTGCATCAATTGGGATTGGTCGGAAATGGCAGTCAGCAGTAGCAGTCAGCTACTCACCTTACCGTGTTCCACTAGATAGGACTTTCATGATTGGATGCAGGATGAATCAGAGTTGGAGAAACTTCATGGAGACAGATATAGGAGAGCTTTCGACATATGCATATCTGCACAAGTACTTGGCAACTGGATTGCGAGAAGAAATGCCGGTTTGCTATGTTACGTTCGCTTGTTCGAGCTCTCCCTCCTCATCCTTTTCTCTGTTCGATCTGTCTGTCGATCAGATGGTACACGTACAGATGGCCATAACTTTCAGTCTCGAATATTAGCATCTCCTTTCCAAACAGACTAGGTTATCCTCTACAATGACCTGACCTGATCTCATAATTCCCATTGTCTGAGTGGACTTCACAGTCTGGGTGATGAACAGATCTTGGAGGTAAGCCTTCCCAACGTGCTTAGCCATCTCGTGAATCAGATACGAGATTCACTTTGGTTCACCTTTATCTAAACATGACTTAAGTTGACGAGCGTCCTACGCACGAGAGGTTCTAGAATTTTTGGTAATTGACTAGAATCACTGAACAGCTATCATTCTCAAAGGGAAAAGGATATATACTAAAATGAAATAATATCAGATAGCATTCAGGCCTAGCAGCCCAAGTAACTCCTCCCAAATGCAAAAACTTTTGATCAAAGAGCTTATAAGAAACCCCATGCTATGCATAAAACCGAAGTATGTCGTTTCCCTTTCGTCCATATAGTTCCGACTCTTCAAGCCCTTTCATATCTAAAACACGACAAACCATGACCCCTCATTTGATATCCCAATCAAAATGCAATGCTACGATGTGCTCAGTTCTGGCAGTACTTCGTAAAGCAGCCCTGACACGCAACTGGCAGCGTCGCCGCCGACTTCTTCATAATGAGACACGAGAGACACGTGGGCCAGTCGGCGGTGCCATTATAGTACGCCACCGCATTGCCGTTCTTGATCATCGCCGCCGAGTCCGAGGGCGAGTACTGGATCTTGTACGTCGACTCGCCCGCGTCCGCAAACGTCCAGTTGTGGTTGGGGATATACACGAGCGTGGTCTTGGAGGCGTCATTGCAGCCATAGGCGGACGGCATCTTGTCGAGGCCGCGCGCAATCACCGTGGCCGGGTCCGGGAAGGCGGGCATCTTGGGCAGGTTGAGCGCGTCCGGGCCGGACTGGGTGTACTGCAGGTAGACGGAGGAGCCGTTGGGCAGGTGGGCGGCCGTGTCGGCCGAGTTGTCGTTGATCAGGAGCACGTCGACGGCGCGCGCGGGCTGCACGAACGGGTCGACGGGCACGTTGAGCCCGGAGGAGCCGCCATCGATCAGCTCGAGCGTGTCCAGCTGCGACACGTGCGACGAGGCGGCGTAGCCCTTGAATGGGTTCGGGTATGAGGCGTAGAGGTTGCTGTCTAGGTCGGCGCTGACGGCGCCCAGCACGTCCTCGAGCCCGGACACGATGGATGCGAGGCCCGGATCGGCGGCCGTCGCGTTCGGCGAGTTGGCTAGGCTCTGGTTGCCGCCGCAGCTTTGCTGGCCTGCTGCGACTGCGAAGAGCACGTCGGATGATGTGCCCAGCACGAAGCCGAGATTGTCAAAGCCGCTGACGCATTTGCCGTTGCTGGCCTTGCCGTTGTTCAGGTTCGAGCCGAGAGACGATGCGGGTGTGAATGCGGCCACACCAGGACCCCATGAACCAAACTCGTATGGGGTGAACTCGTAGATGGTGCTGTTGAGTGATGGCGAGCAAGCGCCACGGAAGGTGTCGAGCCCGATGCCATTGAGGACTGGGAAAGGGAGGTTGTAGTTTGTGTAATTGCTAGACTGTGTGATCCCTGACAGAGTGTTGGACACGCCACCATCTGGACCCGTGAACAGCTGGTAGCTCACCAGTCGGCCATAGATGTCCACCAAGCCCGTCTCGTAGCCGGCCAGATCCTTGGCCAGCACATCTGTCGCAACACTGCCCTTCAAGGACGGGTGGAAGATGTTGGCAAAGATTAAAGATTGGGCAAAGGCGTCAGTCCAGAGCGTCTTCTGCAAGTATGACACTGTCGGATAATTGTTGCCGTACATGCTCGACACGAACCATGCGCCGCCCGAGATACCACCTTGATATGTGAGCCCCTGTAGAAGTCCCGCCATCTTGCCACTGCCTTCTCTTGCATCGAAAGCTTGGGTCACGCCGGCAGAGATCAGTAGCGAACGCAGCCCACCTCCACTGTGCGCCAATGCTACTGTCGGTAACTTGCTCGCGCTGGAATAGGTCGAGTCGATCTTGCTGAGCCAAGACTTGAGCGCTGCAGCTGCTTTAGGTGCCCGCTTGCTGAGGTAGGCTTGTTCCTGTGACGAGATGCTGTCTGCGTTGCGCACGAGTGGACCGCTAGGGCATGCTGCCGGCTTTGGCGCATACTGGCTGAATGTACGCTGCTCCAGCGCCGCCGCCACGACGGCAGCATCGGCAGCATCAGCAGGCGCGCCAGCAGCAGTGGGCGCGGCCGTGATTTGAGCTGCCAGTGATAGGATCGCCGCGCCGTACGCCAACACCGGTGCCATCCTTACTGATAAGAGACGAAGGCGAGTCAAAGAGAAGGAGAGAGCAACACAAGAGACTGGAGTATGTCCAGAAAGAAGGACAGAGACGACGGCCCTGCGGCTGTCAAGACTGCAGAAGAATCGAAACAGAAGGTTCAACAAGCAACAACCGTATGAGAGACACTTGGAGGAAACGGAGTGCGCGATCAGGAACATACATAACATGAAGAACAGGCTGCCACACTGGGGTAAGATTGGCCTTCCAGCACACGTTAGTTTGCACCTACGGAGGTTTTAAGGTTCAAAACCTGTCGATCCTCTCCTCTTCATCGTTCCGTCCGGCACAGAGCCTAAACAACAGTAGACAGCAGCATGGCATGTAGCAGCCACCGAAGAGAACAGCGGCAGCACCATACAGGGACCCAGATGCGACGTCGGTAAGCGAGGGTGGATTATCGGTTTCCTCAGTGTAAAAGCCTGCCGCGCCGGCGAATCAATCGCTGCGGCGCAATGGAGAATCGTGAGGTTGCGAGCCACACGGCTCTTGGCTCTGGGGTCGCAGCAAGAGGCCCACGTGCAGACGCGGAAGGGTCGAATGAGAGGATGAGGTGAGAAAACGGGGCCGAGTGGTGACATGGGGTGATCCCCTCCCCAGTTGTTAGAAGAGACGTGGTGTCGATGGCGAAGATTTGGTAGAAAGCACCGTGTTCGCAGCAGAGATCAGCAGAGAAGCATGCCCAAGTGGAGAAGAGCATACAGCCACCACCATCACAACCGCCATCAACCGCACCAGCAGGCTTGCTTGATCGTTCATCGTAGGACCCATCTTCGTGAGTGGGTGAATAGTGTGTCTCTCCGCACACACAGATGTGGAAACTTTTTCCTCCTCATCCTGTCGTTCATCTCCTCTTTTGTAATCTCTTCTCTTACAAGCAGCTTCGTCCCATAAGACCGACCTCATCTCAGGTGTAATTAAGTTGCCTCTCCAAATACATTTTTTGTGGAGTCGCTTGATTACCTTGCAGCTGCGAGTCAGTTGTGGCGGCTGACCTAAGTGCCGTTAGTGCGCAGACGAGTGAGTAGGTGATATCCACACTATCTAAAAGCCACTCTCATATTAGTCTGGTTGTTTGCTGGTAGTACACATATCAAGGCATGCATCTGGCTGTTTCAGTCGCTGCTGATACCGGTTGTCAGCGTGCTGATATGGTGTGACAAGCCGGCAAGACAAGACTCGATGCAGAAGCAAAACGCTGCCTCCAGCACCCAGTCAAGGCTCCTCGTTTGGCGGTCGCTGTACAGAAGAGGATTAGCGACCGTGGTGCCCTAATGGTGTCATTTCCGGCCTGCCTTCCACGGCCTCCTCTTCCCCTAACACCCACCTGTAACAGCGGCATCCTCCACTATAACACAGACCACCAGGTCCTGGTCTCCGCTGCCGGTGATTTGGACAGCAGGCAACTAATGGTCACCAGCAGTTCTGTCTGTGGTTCTCAGCAATACACTACGGATCTACGGTGCCCGCTGTGACGGTACCTGACGCTACTTTGTCCGCAGTATCTGCAAACCCTCTCTCAAGGTACTAAGCAGGTATAGATCTGTGTACATCTGTGCGCTAGAAGCAGGCGACACACGCATGGACGAACGCGTTCTTACCCCCCTGCCGATAAAAAAGGGCTACCATCTGTCTTTCCCTTCCACGCAGCTTCCATCGGCATTCGCCGCCGGAAGCTATACGCAGATGGGCCCGCTTTGGCATATCTCTTCCACATACAGTACATATCCGTGCCCCGAGCCAGTCCCAGGCGGTCAAGATTTTGTGGAGGCAGTGCCGAGTGTTGGAGATTTCAGTACGCCAGCTACAACGGAGATTCTTTCAAGAAATACGATTTGCTGTATTTGAGAGTGCTGATCTTGTGCCTACAATTGAAATTTCGACGAGCCCTGCGGTGGCCTTCCTGTTTCAATCAAGTCGCCATCCCTCTTACCACTTGGTGTAAAGACCTTGTTAAACCCTGCCGATGTCTCTTTGGGTATGCCGGGTTTTAAAGGTGAAACAGTGCTCTCTACAAAAGTCTGACCCTGATCAAGAGCCATCGGTATTTTTGGGCGTTGCTCAAACTTTCCTTGATGTAATTGCTACTGTTTTGGCCAGCCTCCTTTTTTTTTTTCTCACGATATCTCGAAAACGATTGACCTTGACCAGGTAGGGTTGGTGTGTCCTAATGCAACGATCATAGAAACCCTAAGTTCGCAATGCTCCGTACCAATTTTTCAACGCCATTGCTCGATTTCTTTTCGTCCTATCTTTCACTTGTGACCTCCTCTTCCGCCTGTGTCAGAGCGACAGGGTGGTCTTTCCTTACATTAGACACGTAGGTTTGCCATGCTTGCCAAATCGACGGCTCCACTGCTGTTGACGCTGCGCCTGCTGACGATGGGAAAGCTCGGTTGATTTTGGCCGTGGCCCTCAACACGTCTTTGTTGGCCTCCTGAGCCCGCTCAATCTCCTGCTTGACCGCAGTGTCACGCAGTTTGCTCCCCAGCGTTGCTGCGAACTTGTTCGCGTACTCGTGAAGGTGCCTCGCCGACTGTTCCCGATCCACCGTTAGCAGCTTGCCCACCAGGAGTGTGCACAGCGCCTTGATGTCGTTCTCATCCTCCAGCCCACGGATCACCCGGTCAAAGACACCGTTTGAGTTGATGCGTGAGTAGGCGGAGTTGATGAGAGTGTGGAGCGTCTCGTATGCGCTCTTGCGCATTTCCAGACCCTCGTCTACCTTGTGTTTGAACGGGCCCATAGTCACCTCGCGAATCAGACCCTCCTCGATGTGAGCCCGCTCTATCACTACCTGACTGAGCTGTGGCAGATACGGTCCCACCAGGCTCGGCTTATTGTTGATCGCCGCGCTAAGCGTCATGAGCGCGAGCCTCCTGTTGTCCACCGACTGGTCGCGCAACAGCGTCGTCAGCATGCTTCCTATCACAGTACGGAGCGCATCGTCCAGCTGCCGGTCCGAATCTGACAGCGCGTATCGGAGCGCGTGATTGACGAGCCCGCGCGCTTCCGCCGAGCTCGACTGCAGCTGATCCTGTAGTAATGGCACGAACTTCTCCGGCAGCATCGACACCAGCTTGCCAACACACTCAGCAGCCACAACCTTGCCGTCCTCTGATCCTGAAAGGCGAAGAAGCACCGACCAGAGCTCATCAGCGTGTGCAGTGACCTGAGGCAAGGCCTTTGACCTGTGCGAGAGCACTTCTCGGAGTGCCGGCACCAGCGTGGCCTGCTTATCGCCCGCATCCCGCACCGACTCGAGGATGAGAGGGAAGTATTTTGTCGGATCCCCCGCCCCCGCCTTGCCCATGGCGATCGCAGCAGCACGCGCGACCTCCTTTTTGTCGTCAAGGTTCTTCAAAAATACGTCGGGCTGGAGGGGAGATGCTGTGCCCATGCAGAAGCCGAATTGGCCAAGTACGGAAAGGGCGAGCATCTTTCGTTTCGGATCGGTCGTGGTCTGGAGCTCGCTTATGATGTCGCCGTGTTTCACACTGAGCTGCTCACCGCCGGCCGCCATCAGCGTCCCAATGGCGGCGCCGTTGACCTCTGGCGAGCCTCCGACGCCAACGTCCCGCAGCAACCGCTCGAGCAGTGCGTTGCCGGCGCCTGTCGAGCCGAGAACCTGCACCAGCTCCAGGTAGGCTTCGAGAATATTGCCGCTGATTGCGGATGTCGCGAGCTTGGCAACTGCCGTAACCAACTCTTCATCCACCACCGATGCTCTTCCTGCTTTCATGATTCTCGACACGCAACTTGCTGCCACGGGAAGCTGATTCGTCGTCGGCCCAGTGAGCACTGGCAGAAGCAGCAGAACTAGGGATTTGCTTGTTGCCTCGTCAATTGCGGCGACTGTGACATTGTGTGACAGGAGCAGACTCAAGGTTTGTAAGCTTGCACTGCTGAGCGTTCTGTCCGCCTTGCGAAGCTGGTTGCCAAGCTCTACGGCAATGTTTTGTATCCACCCCGAGCTGTAGTCGTTCTGCGTCATAAGGCCGGAAGCGATACAGTCGACAGCCTCGATAGCTGACAGCCTAGTCACCTCGTTCTTCAGCCGCTCCTCGAGTAGGCTGCAGCTCTGTGCTCTTGCATCGAAACCAAGAAGCGATGGCTGACCTGCGGTTCGTGACAATAGGAAGCCGAGTGCATGAATCGCAGTTGTCCGGACCTCGAGTTCTACCGACTGGTTTTGTACCTGCTTCGTCAAAACCTCGAACAATCGTGGAATGTTATACCGCGCCTTGTCCGTATTGCCGAGTGACCGGGGTGGCGTGATGACTTTTGTGATACTCTCAGACGTGAGTATGGCTTCCGTTGCCACCTTGAAGTGTCCATCTTCGATGGCTGACACCGTAACAGCGGAAATCTCGGAGACCTGGCCTGCTAGAGCCTTGGATGAGTGGCTGTCGCAGATGGCGGCCAAAAGCCTGAAGGCCTCTATGCGTAGGCTCGCCCCGGTCACCGCCGCCGCTGCTGTTCCCAAGCTGCTGGCCAGCGCCGACGCTCCGCCGACCTGTGATCCCACTCCACCGCCGGCGATCTGTGTCATGGCTTCGATGACTGGTATGAGGACGTTGTCTAATTTTCCTTGTCGGGCAATGACAAGGTCTTTAAGAAGGAGGGTCGCCGCCTGTTTACTGGCGAGCTGCTTTCCTTTCAGCACGCCGAGCGTGGTCTGAGCGATCTTGGATGCCAGCTTGGCCAAGTCACCAGGAGGTCCGTGGGTTGGTGTAGGCATTTGGCGAGGAGAAGCCGCGCCGCGTTCGAGATTCTGATATTTGACAGGGAATGCGGCCGCGCTTGAGCGTCGCCGCTTGCGTGATGTCGTCTTGTCCTGACTCGCAGGCAGCGCAAACTCGCTCGGGTCCAACAGATCTCCGGTCATGCGCACCAGCCTGGCGATAGCAGCAATTATCTCCAACCGCACGCTCTCCTCCCGCTCGCTTAGCCGCTTGATAAGTATGGGGGCAACACGCTCATAGAGGATGCCGTTCTCGAGGAGGTCTGTCCCGGGCCGAGTCCTGATGATGGTGTGTAGCACCCTTGCCGCACATCTACGCACCTTCCAGCTCGAGTCGTCGCTATCGCTCATGCCGGCTTCATCTTCAAAATCCTCGTCCTCATCGTCGAGCTCGAGTGCGTCGTCCTCGTCCATGGTGTCCTCATCTTCTTCCTGCTCTATCAAGTTCGGATCATAAGCGAGGAAGCGGGATCCAGATATTATGGCTTCGTCAACATGGCCCTTCATTGCAGCTCCACACGATGACAGAAGCTCATTGAGGGCGGAGAGTGCGGCCTCGACAACCTCTTCGCCTTGCACGTTGGCACCCTCATCTTGAGCCACGGACGTCAGCTCATCAAAGTTTTCTTGGCCGGTAGCCTTGTAGATGTAGCTGATCAAGGACGAAATAGAAGAGTCGAGCCTGCCACGAGAGGACTGGGCAATAGAGCCAACAAGGGAAAGGTACATGCGCATCTTTCTCGTAGCGTTTCCGGCCGTATTCAGCCGCTTTGTAACGACAGAGACAAGGTCAGAGCGAAGAAGAGAGTCGGACAGATAGACCGATAGAGCGGCCAGCGCCGTGACTGCTCGCTTCTGCACGACAATCGACGCTCGACCGTCGTCCAGTAGGCCGAGCAATTTTACCAAGAAGCTCTTCTTGTCCTTTTCCGAAAGGACGCTTCCGTAGCAGACAATCACCTGGTGTGCCAGGTCAATGCTCTCCGGCTTGGCTCCTCCCCGCTCTATGGCTTCCAGCAAACCGTTGGTGAGTCTGGGTATGACGGCGCCGGAGAGAATTTCCAAAGCGTCGGTGACCAACCGGCTGGAGGATGTTGTGGTCGGCCTCGGCAGGATGGTCACAATTATCCTGACTGCCGTGATGTATATGGAGTCGTCTAAAGAATTCTTCGTCTTGCCAGTGACCAGTCTTTCCAAGAAAGACTTTAAGGGAGTCTCGGCCAGCCGTCCAGCCAGAGGGGGTACCGTCTTCAAGGCCTGGCTCTGCACGTCGCCGTTGGCGTCATCGAGACGCTCTATAAGAGCTTCAACAAGCTGGCTCGATCTTCTAGCATCATTCCTAAGCAATGTAGATACAGAGTTTGTGAGCATGCTCTGAATGTCGCCGAGAACCATGAAACGGATGTCAGGGTCTTCGCTGTTGATTTTCCTTATCAACGGGTCGAAATCCTGTGGCGAGGTTGCCACCTTGGGAGTGGACGTCTCCATCGTGTCGCACCACGTGAAAGATCGCCTCTCAAAGAGCTCGCGTCTGCCGTCAACCGTTGATTGTCGAATCACTTCCTACAGAGCCCAAAGGGCGATATCACCAATAATCAATGCCGCCAACAAGAACCCCACCAAAGATTGAAAGTGAAAGCTAGGAGCTGACCCAAGAACTCGGCGAGGACGCCGATTGTTTTTTGCACAGCAGCTGTGAACAGTTGCTGAGAGATAAAAAGGTCGAAAAAGGGAAGGAAGCGTCTTGTCGTCTTGACTGGCCTGCTTCAAGGGTTCCTGCAGGCAAATGAGCGTCAACAAGGCGGCGGCTCAAGTGGCGGGTGGGATGGCAGGCTGAGTCTGTCCGCGCAGTAACAGGCACGTCAGCCTGAAAACAGGCGGCCGAATGCACGTGACGCTGACGCCTCACGCCTTACGAAGTTGAGCACTCAAGTCTGAATGGAAGAAGCATTTACACCGCACACGTGGAGGACTGTCACCAGAAGAACGAGAAAGCACTGGTGAAGGCCCAGCTAGGTAGCTGAGACTAAGCACTAGCGACTAACAGTTACAGATAGTTACACTTTCGAGTAGCTACCCGTCTCACCTCCTACCAAGATGCCTATATGTATGTTTGCCAAGGCACTTGGTAGAGTTTCTACATTCTCAGTAGTTGCGTTCCAGCACATGTGCCTAACACTGGTATGTTAAATAAACCGCAAGTCTTTCGACGGGGGAGACTTACTGGCAACCTTGGCTTTCAAGATATTTGAGGCGAACCATGAATTTCAAGTTTGTCTCTACGGCGTCTGAGCTGCCATCGGACTATTGGCCGCTGAGGCTAGGCCATAAATGGAACCAGCCAATTTTTCGTGCCGGAGTGACGCAGTAGTACAGAGTTGCCAAGCTCGGCAGCAAAGCTCAGCTTAAGCTCTATTTGCACAGCGCAACGTCAACTGCTTCCTTGTCGACCACAAATCCACAGTCTTTCCCACACCACGAATCAGGTATTTGGCCTTTCACCATTCTGTCAAGGGATCATCAATGAGTCAATTCTGACTATACAGCAGATACAATGGCACCGCTGAATCGCGTCACCTTCTTTGCCCGCGCCGCCCGGGCTCGTCCAGTGGCAGGACGTCGTGTATTTAACCAGGCCGCCCGCAGGAACTATGCCAGCGATGGGCACGC
Organism: Erythroxylum anguifugum; assembly: GCA_027478595.1. Classification (NCBI taxonomy): domain Eukaryota; kingdom Viridiplantae; phylum Streptophyta; class Magnoliopsida; order Malpighiales; family Erythroxylaceae; genus Erythroxylum; species Erythroxylum anguifugum. Next base: position 58,883 of record JANIPN010211208.1, on the reverse strand, counting down.
ACCTGCTGGAAGCGAGGTGCCTTGGTTGGTGCTCCGTCGTCTTAATGCTGTAGGATTGACTTTCTGACATCCGTACAGGATAATTGGTGCTGCAAGCGCAACCGCTGGTGGCCTGTACCTTTTGTGGCCCAGCAGCGGTGGTGGCCATGGCACTGGCCATGGTCACGGTGACGACCATGGAGATAGCCACGCTGAGTCCAAGGAGGATTCCTCGCAGGAGGAGCCCAAGGAGGAGGAGCCCAAGGAGGAGAAGAAAGAAGAGTCTGCTGAAGATGAAGGCAAGCAGGAAAAGAAGGATGACGGCAAGGGTGAGAGCAAGGGAGAAGAGAAAGATGACGGCAAGGGTGATGAGAAGAAGAAGAGTGAGGACTCGAAGGATGAGGATGACTCCAAAGATGAGAAGTCCAGCGACAAGGGTGACGACAAGGGAGACAACAAGAGGACGCCTTACGAGAAGTATGACGGCAAGCCAGTGAGTTTCCACATCACCAATGAGAAGCGATATCTCCTCTAGCGATGTCTCTAGGTTGGGATGAAAGCATCTAACTATTCAATAGAAGGGGGGCAGGGAAAACACATCTTCCAAGGAAGGTCCCGAACACACAGGCGCCAGACATGCAAGCAGCCCGCACAGCGACGAATCAAAATCGAAGAAGGGTGAGGGCACCGTCGAGACGGCGCGCATCAAGGGAACTGTCGATCCCAAGAGGGCACAGGTTTAGAGACTGGAGTAAGCGTTTTTGCCATTTCATCTGTACATTTCGAAAAGCGTACAAACAGCCCTCGGCATGCAGCTATCGCAATAAATCTCCGTGGAATCTACATCACATCTCAAATGCAAGGGAAAAGAAAGGAGAAAAATACACGAGTACTGGCAAGCGTAGCTCTGACGACAATTCTTCACGACGTCTAAAGACCATAAATGAGCAAATCGGTGCATCAGGGCATTCAGGCCGCACCGATACATGTCCAAGGCTTGTATCTCATTCGATCCGCTGTTCCCCGTATGTTGTTGCAAGTTGCTTCAGGCCGTATATGTAATTCTAGTAGGTTTTCCAAGGAGACTTTGTTTCATTCTTCTCCTTTATGTTTGCTTTCAATCGCCAGCTCGCCCACTCAGAGTATACCATTACATCAAGAGGTATGCCCGGTGGTAGCATGTGTTTGAATTGTAAAACACTCGCCAGAGTCGGTAGCTCCAGTGTGTATACAATATCAGTCAATAGCGAACTTCCAACCAGTAAGGGCCTGCAGTCCGAATATGGAAGTGCGAGGCTGTTGCTAACGAGCCCGGGTGCAGCCATCACGGGAAATTGTTGGCTTTATTTTTGTTAGCAGACACTGGCGAGTGGTGGCACCTCGATACCATCAAATTTCTCTTAGACCTTGGCCTCGACATCAACTCGAGAGACCCGAACGGGGCGACACCTCTGCTATCAGCTTGCCGCGGCCGGTCGCATTTCAAGCTCGAAATGATTGAAGTCTTTGTTGTATACGGGGCTGATGTCAATCTTGCTGACGCTGCGGGGCGTACTTGCCTGGCTGAAGCAGCTGGTGATCAAAAAGTTATATCTGCTCTTCTGAAGCACGGTGCTGACCTTCGAACTGGCTCACATTCGGTGCTCATACAAGCCATCAAACGAAGAGACATACAAACAGTGCAATTGCTAATTGACAACGGCATCGAACTGAACCCGCTCATCTTCGAACCTGAAAGTTTCGTGGACGAGTTGGATAATGACTACAGCAAAGTAGCACAAGAGGCTGAGTCGTCCTCGCCTCTCTTCTTTGCGCTGCACGACTTCAACAAGGACCGATTCAATACCGAAGAATCGCGAGAAGAGATTGATGAACGCAAGGCGATTACGAAACTTTTGCTTTGACAATGGCGCTAACCCATTTTGCATCACTCGATCAGGGCTCCCAGTGCTACATCAGCTCTTGGATACCACTCCATGGGCAGGATACCTAGTAGAAGCTTGCGCTCTTGACCTAGAAAGGCGCGATAGAAGAGGGCGTACAGCTTTGCTTGCAGCCGCTTCTGCTCAGATGGGTCCTTCCTACTTCGAAAGAATTCTGCAGCTGATAAATCTTGGAAGCAAAGATACGGCAGTTGATTCTGAAGGCCACAGCCTTCTTCATCTGGTATTCTCCGTCGAGCTACCTCTGAATTGCAGTCCTTGGCATATAAAAGCTATGGAGCCACCTTGGAGCAACTATGACTCTCTGTTGAAGACTAAAGAAGTCAAGAATTTAGTCAATTCAAAGGATCACGCGGGCCTTACGCCCACACATCGTTCTTGCTACCAGATCTTGGGACGTGGTGCAGATGATGTTTAAGTATGGAGGTGACATGGGATTGATCGACCCGAATGGTCTGCAGTGCACTCACCATCTCTTCAAACGGGCTTGGGGGCTGTTCTTTGCACATCAGGATCAGGATACCATCAACGCATCGCCACACGCTCTCGCTTCTGACTCGGGCGCGTCGAGTGACAGCGCGGGGGCTGGAGAACGCGTATACAAAGAGAGCGTTCCGCTTCTGCTTCAAGCGATCGAAGTCTGCAGATCCACTGGAGGAGATGTCAACGCTCCGAGTAGTGGGCCAGATGGCAAGCCTCTGCTCTTTGGTCTTTTACGATGCTGTCCAATTGCTGGTGATTACGGCAACGACGGCAAGCACGACGATGAGTACGTGCGCTTGCTGAAAACCGCCGTAGAAAAAGCCAGTGTGGATGTCAGAGTGCGAGCAAGGGACGGCCAAGGTGCCTTGCACATGTTGGCCGCTCGAACGGCAGGCCAGGATCTAAGGAGAAGATTGTTTTCGTTGGGAAACAGTCAAGACTCGCCGGCTCTTCGTGAAAGCTGGAACATGCTCGTTGATGCCGGTTTAGATCCATATCTGGAAGATAACGCGCAGCGAATTGCGTTGGATGTCGCAGCGACGTCAGGAAACAAGACCATCATGGAGATATATTAGGCTGTGCGTGATGAGGGATGACACGCGCAGGGCCATGGTTAAGCAGCGGCTCGTTCGAGTCAAGAAAGATAGCTTTGGTAGTCAAATCATCGAACTGTCGTACCCGGGTTATGATGACCAGCCGACTTGGGCCTTTGAAGGTCGTACTGACCAACATTGCATTCAAGAAGCACGGATGAAGCATGAGATGGTACAGAAGCTACATTGACCAAAGAATTGCAATGTATAACGATAAGAATAGCTTCAAACAGTCGTCATATTTGTACAAAAATGGCATACAATCGATCGTCATATATTTTCTTCTCCGATGACTTCCAATGTAGACTATGATATCGCAGCCACAATAGATTCTTGCTTGACGGTCTGTGCTTAACCTTACGCCTTTTGACAGGCCGGGCTTGGCCGGATGGCTAGACAGAATTTGGCATTGGAATTGGCGCATTAAGACGGCAAGATCCATAATGAAATGCTCGAAAAGTAGCAAAGAAAATGTGCCAGAGGATGTCAAGCTGTGGGCAAAAACTACAGGCCGCGCCGTAGCCTATTTGCGAGGAGACTCTAAGTAGCTGTGGAAGCGATAGTGATAAGTATTGACGAAGATACAATAGATTGAATACATTGTAGTCCCCTACAAATTACACTGATGCTTACCTAGGTACCCAAGATGACAGCTTTCTGATGAATATGATTCTGGTGCTGTATGTACTTGACAAGGAGCAGCTTCAGCAAACCGCATTGCTAGCCAACATCCTAAGGTAGAATGCCGATCTCCATTCAAACATATCTACAGTGTACGTGACGACAACAGAGAGTCGCCAAGCGTTGATTCCTGTCTATTACCAGCCATCTTGGATTGCAACACCGAGACCGCTCGAAACCAGAACACTCATCATCCGTCCAAGTTTTACCGCCATCAGAACCTCGAGATTCAGCAATCGCGGTGTAGATGATCCTACTCGCCAACGCAAACCGTCAAGCCATAAAGGAAGCAGGTCAGCAGCGATAACGGGCGGCAGTGGACAAGGGGTACGACACCCGAGCCTTGCGGTTCATCAGAAACTATGCAGTGTGCGTGTACGCGCAGGAATGAGGGGGGAGGAAATGATCTCTTCGGGTAGAGTTGAATTGCGGGCGTCTTTCCCTTTTCTTGTTCCCGCCAGTCCCAGGCGAGGCACAGGTTCTCTCTACTGGCCATCCGCCCTGTCACAGATGCGCCCTTAGCGCCGGCAGGCGAACGACCCCCTGCGTCTACGACCAATCACCGGCCAAAAGCCGGTTTCTGGGGGCCCTGGGGAAAGTGCTATCGCCCGGGCGTGGGTGGAGAAAAGGTTGGGTCGGATGGCGGCCAGGATGCGTGTGTGCGTGTGGGCGTGTGTGTGAAGGCTGGTTTGGGAAAGAGAAACAGACTTGTACTTCCTCGAAGACGCCTCTCGTGCATGCCTGGTCCTGGTCCTGGCCCTGGCCTCTTCTGCGGCCATTCTTTGTCGTCTTTCTTCTTCTCCTCCTTCGTGTGATGATGGCTTGCTCGTCCATGATACATCATCACGGCGGGGTCGCCTTAATCTTGTGAACGATATTTCTTCCCTAGCTTTTGGTCTTTTGTGTCTCTCGTGTATACTAACAAGCTCTTCCGGCGTGACCTACACGCGACCTGCGCGTCTTTTCAGTGTACATCTTTCGTGTGAAACACAATTCAATTGCGAACGGGTGTCAGATTTCTGCCATATTGAGATATAGATGGTTATATACGTGAACATTGTCTTTTGTTTGTCAACATCGCCGATCAGGCTTTGAGATTCCTATGTACACAAAGGCGGCGCACATAACACTCTACACATCGTAATCCTTAGCTATATAATTGCTCAACATGGACGGCAGCCGCGAAAGTCGTCACTCTCGTGAGCAGGACCAGATGCGGCGAGAGCATCGTTCCAGTCTCCCTCGACTGCAGACACAGGCCAATCCGACGAACAACCGCTTCTCCTACACCAGGACGCCGGCAATGGCTCAAGGCGAGGGCTTTGAGCAGCAACCTCAGCACCGGCCGCATCTGTCCATTGAAGAAGATCCACAAGAATCCGAGTTTTCGCAACAACGATACTCACAAGGCACGCACATATCGTATCCAGAAGTCAGGAAGAGCCCGTCTCCTGACCCCTCGCAACAGCATATACATCACCAGTCTTTTCCTCAACCACCGCAAGCGGTTCACCCAGCACATTTTGCTCCTTATGCAGAAGAGTCGATGGCTAAAGCTTCGACCTTACCACCGACAGGCCACCACCTGCCTATTTCATCTAACCAGAATCAGTACGATCAGCAGCTCAGACATGATCAGTATAATCAACAGCAGCAGCAGCAGCAGCAGTATTACCAACAATATCAGCAGCAACAATACCACTTCAACGCTCCACCCAGCAATATTTCACACGGCCTCAGCATCAACAACAACCCACAAATCAGCCCTGTCCCACACATGACCTATCCACCCATGCCACAATCCCCACCTCACTACCAATCACCCACCAAGGAGGCAGCAGCAGCCGCAGCGTACGATGGCAACATCAACGACGATGACAGCAAAAAGCCCCTACCAGGCCACACCTCACCCACCCGCGGCATCAACGGCACAGTTCCCGCCCCACTCGACCTCCAACCTCCGGAAGCGCCCTTCCACGGAGGGTATCCATCCGTGCCCGGCTCGCCACGAACACCCGCCTACACGCCTCAATCACCCTTGGGTCCCAACTCCAGCGCCTTCCATATGGGCCACATGCCGGGCCAGATCTCTCACCCCTTACACGCCGCGCCCAAGACCTGGCAGTCATCCACCCTCTCCCCATCCGGAACCTGCTTCGGCTCTCTCTTCTGCCCGTGCATCACCTACGGCAAAGTCCAGCACCGGCTCGCGCAGCTCGGGCGCAAGCAGCAAGCCACCGACCTGCTGGCCTACCGCACGGTGAACTCCGACTGTGGCCTGTTCGCGGCACTATCTGTCTGTGGCCTGTGTGGGCTGCTGGCGACGATCCAGAGGACGAGGACGCGCCGGGCGTACGAGATCGAGGGAGGCGTGGTTGGCGATTGTCTGAGGGGCTGCTGTTGCTGCTGCTGCTGTGCCGTCGCGCTGAATGAGCGCGAAATTGTCGCGAGAGAGGGCGAGAAGCAGAGACTTGCAGGGCCTGTCACGGCGCAGTACGCGAGCCATGCCCAGATGACGTTTCCGACGGGATGAGTTGGGCGAGTTCGTGGGTGTCGGTGAGGAGTTGCTTGGAACGAGTACGGGGTCCGTTGGGTTGGTCTGTGTGTCTGTGTGGAAGACCATGTCGATCAGGCGAGCGGGCTGGAGTTGAGTGTACATGCATTTTCAAAACACATGTTAAGCCTAGCAGATGTCCAGACCAACCCGATTTGTATGATAATGCGAGAAATATGGCAGTAGCTAAAAACTATCAATCAAATTCTTAATCACTTACGACTTGCAAAGCATCACTCTCATCCCTTGGAGACGACAGGCCACCGGCAGAAGCGAATGTGATATAGCTCTTGCTAAAATGCATACATGTACCCAAGTATTTGCTATTGCGTCCACCACAGACCCTATCTCCATCCCCGTTCCGCTCCGTCTCATTGAATCGGATGGTTGACCGATGCCGTAGCTATTATATATGCATGTGTGTGTTTTCATTATGGAATATTCTCATCACTTGTCTTCATCGACGTCGTCATCGTCATCATCGGTAGCAGCAGCCCAGTTTTCCTCTCACTTTCCCCAGTCCAGGCAGCCAAAAAAAAAAAAAAAGAAAAGCCCGTGATGAATGCATGCAAAACCAGTTCCAAGGACGAAAATGCAAAAGTCACGCCGAGAACTTTTTCGCCATGATTATCATCACCATCATCTGAACCATTCAAACACCACGCTGCAAACAAACATGCTCACCCAAAACCTTTAAAAGCAACAAATCTTTCTCATCAAAAATCACTTCCGGTTGTGCCTTGTCCTCATGCTCACGCTCTCGCCGCCCTCGTCTTTCAGCACGTTCCGCTTCCGCGACGCTTCGAGCTCCTTTTCGACCTCTGGGCTCGTCGGCTCGTTGCCAAGTGCGCCAGTCATTTTTCGAGTCAGTCGCTCGCGCCAGATGCCAGCCTCTGTGTCATCGTAGCCGACCTGCGTCATCACCTGCGTCTCCTCGGCTTCTGCTAGCTGTCGCTGGTGCTCCTCCAGCTCTTCTTGGTTCATGAACAGGTCGGCTGTGATCGGATCTTCCTGCTGAGATTGCTGGTGGTGGAGCTTGCTGCCTCGTGACGAGCCCGGCCAGCCGGTTGCCGGTGCCTTGGGTTTTGATGGCGAGTATCGGAAGCCTGCCTCCAGCGGTGTGCCGACGCCGTCCGTGTTCAAGGAGTCGACGCTATCTGCACGCGAGCCCAGGCTGCGTGCCGACAGATCAGATCGTGCCCGGCCTAGGAGTTGTCGTTTTTTCCGCGTCGGCGATCCGGGCTGCTGGTTCGCTATCTCGATCAGTGATGTGAGTACAGTCGTGATCGTGTCGTCTTTCAATTTCTGCGTCTCGTGTGTAGCTTGTGAATGATGTTGTTTGGTTGGTGACCGGGAAGAAGGCCGAGGAATGTTCGGAGAGACCTCTCGCAGGGGCTCAGTCACTGGCAATGAGTCCTGATCTTGCCATCCGTTTGTCGTTACTTGCCCGTTTTGGAGCTCGCTCTGATTATCACTGGCAGTGTTTGCTCCCACAGAGAACGAGTCCCTGACCACCAGGCTGGGTTGCACGCTGTCCTCTACCGGCTGATTGATGGATCTGCCGAGCAATTGCCTGTTCCTCGGTTGCTGTGGGATGTCCACTGGCTCTGATGGCTGTCTCACGATGTCTGCCTCAGCCCTATCTCCCTGAAGATGAGGGTGAGAGTAGTATCCACTGTAGCCCTTTACTGTACCGGCCATCACACTGTCCCAGAGCCATCGTATATCCAGAACGGGTACCTTCCACTGTATTGCATGTCGCATCTTTAGTGTGCTCAGGGAGCTATCTTTGCAGAGGAGCACAGAAGCTGACGGTATCAGAAACTCCTGGTACGTGGTGCCCAGCAGACTCAACGTCTTCGACATATGCATCAAGTCCACACCTTCGAAGCCGCTAGACGATATAGAAAGGTCTCGAAAGCCAGGCACTGGGTGCTTGAAAGGCCGAAAAATGACGCAGGAAGCGGGGGATATGAATCGCTTCTCATGCAGGCATTTTTCAATCCACAGCTCTGTAACAATTTCCACGCTATCAAGCTCCAGCGATTGGATGCTCTCCTTCAGGTTAAGTGTCGACGGCGACGTTATGTGCGGCACTACAACGAAGGACGTGTCCTTTGACATTGCACCACTGTTGTTGCAAAAGTCATGTGCTCCTCTGTAGACCAGAGCATCATGAGCCCGCAGATGCTGCTCCAACAGCTTCGTTCTCCTTTCCTCGAAGTCGTAGATGAGAAACTTCTTCGCACTAAAGAGACCGACCCTCGTCTCTGTCTCGAGAGGCGGCGTCTCAGCCGTACGGTCAATTTCCGGTGCGCTTACTATTGACTCGCTATGTGAGAGTGAACGGCTCTGCAGGCCACCAGCTAGTGTGGAGCCTGGTTGTATTGTGGGCTTGGCCTCAATAGCCACGGCGAAGCTGTCATTTGCGCTCAATGCTGGCGAAGGGGCGCTGACGATATCGCTCCAGACGTTGTCAGATTTGAATCTGGCGCTAGCTGTTCGCCTCAGCTTCCGTGTGCCTCCGATCTGGCCCTCACTGTTCTCCCTCTTCAAAGAACCGACACGGCTGAGCTGCCTCCGCTTCCAGGCACCTCTACCTCTTTCCGCAGGAATCATGGTGGGCTTGAAGTATTCCTCATCCAGCACGAGACCTCGTTGAATGCTCATGGAAAGCCATTCGATGCTGACTGTGTGAATTCCCCACGCCTGGGCCGACATATATTTTGCACCCACAGGCGAGAAGCAAATCAGGTGCGTACAGTCCTTCCTCAAGTCCCCTCGGTATTCGCCACCATGTTGAGCTATTTGTATCTCCATCTCCCTCCTCTGGTCCGGGTCCTCGAAGCCGGTAATGCAAATCACGAGGCCCCAAAAGGTCTGGATCTGATACTTCTGCTCCAGCTCGTCGAGACCTATAGCCTCACCCGAGAGGTACTGCTCACGCACAGCATAGATCCATTCGACCTGCAGACATTTCACATCCTCCCGCTCTTTTGCAACATATTTATACTTGGGTGTCGATAGCTCGCCGACAATCATGTGTGTAACGTCTGATGTGAGGTCCAACTTGTGCTCTGCTCCCATCTCTTTGACAATACTGGCGATTTGATCCTATCTGTCTGTCAGGTCTACGAGTCATTCCGGCGCAAATTCAGTACTGACTCGAATGTCTGGTGGAATTGAAGTGCAGCAGAGCACCACGCCCCGCAGTGGGAGATGAACGCCTGAAATTGTCAGTCATCAAGAACACCGGAGATATCAAAAATATGATTTACCATCATCGTCGACACTACTGGCCATGACCACACGAACCGATGAGAAGTGGCAGGTTCGCCCTTTGCATTGTCTGCGTTGCTGGGCAGACGTTCGCGACACTACCAAAAAGGTATACCACTACACGCACGCGAGTCTGACGCGAACGGCGGCTACGCGGATAGATGAAAAATCACGTGATATTATCACGCCGATAATGAATGACTTCACCACTGTTGCACATACAGCATTGTGGCAATGAAAGCCATGAAATGTGACGTGAGCTTAGCTCACAGTATCACTGGATATTGGACATTTTACTCCCTGAGACATTGGAAACCCTGCGACGTGCATGTTTTCTAGTCGTTTCGAAACCCAAACACTTCAAGATTCAACCCAGTCCTGTGGTACAGTTTATCGAAGTGTATTGATTATTGGACATGTCAACTTGATTCTGTGCATCTACAACTTGAAAGAGAGTCGAGTCTACTAGTCCTTTAAGGCTGTAGAACAACCGGGCCCGAGAACTTGGCACGTAATCATTGTGCATAGTCATTGCCCTGATCTTACAAATGCTTGTGTCACCGCTTCGCCGTGCTTAGAGTCTTCGAAGTTGAGGTCGACTCGGATTATTTCCGGACGAAATCTTTGATCCACGGCATGTTCGTGACCACAGATCGTCTTGAGCATGCTCTGCTGGAGTACTCTTGCTCCTTGAGATTATCAATTCTATCAGAAAACATATTGCTTACGCGCAGTCCCGATGTGGGTCACTCAAAATCTTAGATGTATAGAATATGAGCAGGTCGCGTGGACAAAACAATAGCAGTTTGTTGTAAAATGCATCACAAGACTCATCCCTAGCCTTTATGTGCGATTCTTCGAGGAAATTCAATGTCCAGCGGCCTCAGCTTACGCTGCAGCTCCGCGTCGCCGTTCAACGCGCAATCAGTTACTTACAGAGTCAAGTCTACTTACGAATCGCTCGATAGCGAAGTCGTTTCAATAGTCTACTTCGAACCATTGAGTTGGAAACAGGTGCCAGCAGAAGCTCTACTTGGTGGTAAGACAATCTGGCGGTGTTGTCTGAGGCCTAGCGGTAGCATGGTGTCTTCTCGGCAATTGATTTTTTGGGTATATTTATAATAACATGAACCGATTTGAGCAAGAACTTTGACGCTACCTTACCTACGTAAGTGCATCACGTTCACAATTTTGGAAACAAGACTGCTCATTACACTTGACTAGAGCTTCTGCGACGTCCTGCTCCAAAATAATGGATGATCCCATCAGTCAAAATCGCCGACTTACTCAGAGACATGGTGCTCAATTTGTATGGCTTGATGTGACCTGTCTCTGCGGAAAGTAGTGAGACAGATCATGTGATCTGTCATATGCAAAAAGGCATTTGAAATGATGTGTGGAAGGATGTGTAAAAACAGGAGCCAGCCCGCCCTTGAAGTTGCAGACCGAGCCGTCGTCAGGCGACGCAACAGCCAAGATGATGCCACCACATGAAGTTGTGACAACGATGCATGAGGAGGAAACCGTTCCGCTTGCAATAAATTGATCGTCGCGCTATGTTGGGACATGTTGGCGAGAATCGGAGATATTCAATACACGGAAAGTGATTCCTACTGTGTAGCGCAGGTGATGGACCAGTATAGCGCCTGGAGATTACGGCATGGCTGGATCCGAATTTGCAATTGCAGCAGAAGCCGCAGCATCAGTTTTCGTGATGGGCAGATTCCCAAAAGTCGAGTGGCGCTAAATCGTAATGAGAAGGTGGGATAGAAGCCCTGGGCCAATGGTTGCTGCTGGGCCTTCCCCAACGAGAAAGTAGCAGCTGTGGCAGCGGTCAGCGGGCGTCGGGGATCACTGCAGTATACGCGCTCGCGACACGCCAGACAACACGGAAAGGCCCTCCCTACAACGAGCGCCGCCGCCTCCCGTCTGTTATGGTAAGGCGCGTTCTTGGATAAGGGCAGGGATCTGCAGTTTTCCTCGACCAACTCGTATCAATTAGGCCTACTGTACAGATGTACATACAGCTGGACGTCCAGCCAGTGGTGAAATGGTCGTGGCCGCATGTAGCATTAAATACCTGCGAGCTGTTAGAGACTCATGTATTAGACAAGTGACCATTTAACAGAGGGAGATGGTTGAGCCGGCTAAGAAAACGTCAAGTAGGCTGACAAACACACAGCTGTGTCTCGTATGGTGTGAAATGTCGCGACGTGATGTGGTGCAACTGAGCGATGGCGGTTTTCCTACGTACTGGTGGGGAGTCTAAGCACCTACTGGCAAGTCTCTTTTCTCCGTGATCTGCTGGTCTCAAGCATTGATGGTCAGTGTGATAGTGCCGGCTGTGGTAGCAGTTTCGGTTCAAGAAAATTTCGAATGCTGAGCGTTCTCCTACATGTAGCACTATTTTCTCAGGCGTTCACGGTTTGTAATTTCAGGGGAAGTGACCGTACCCTTAGCCACGGCAAGGGCGGCGGGCGCGATCTATGCAAGCCAAGCCAAGTTGCCACTGTGCACTCCATGGACGGAAGTCACAACCAGCTGACGTGAAACTTTTCAGGTCGGACATTGCTGGCCACAGACGATACCCATGCCGCCTCTTTTTGGATTGAGAGCTTTTACTTCCAATTGAAACGTCAGGCTCGTATACTATCTCTCAAGGTTGTTGCCAAGATGTGGCCCTTGGAGGTGTAAGCTCATGGTCGACCTTCAGCTCTGCAACATCGCAGAACTTGGGTTGGTCAAATTCTGTAGAGAACGGGCTGGGCTAGTCGCAAACCAGTGGCATTTCTGGTGGAATGGAGCTAAAGTATAGAGGAAAGAACCTGTGCGAACCCAATTAGGATCAAGGTATGATTGGATGTCCAGAGCGCGTTACTTAGCCGGGCACAGTCACTGAGGCTCGCCCTAGCTGGAAATGGCCAGAATCGTCTGCGTGATCGGTGCAAGCAAGGAGGAGGTACAGCAGGTGTGGTAGCAGCAGTGACACAGCTATTGGCGGCCATGGGCGGCCATAGGCACACATGACGTGACTCTCACTGACCTGGGAAGGGAATTGGTGGAGAATCGACGGCTATCTGGCAAATGTGAGAACATGGGGCTCACCTGAGCACAAACACCTTTTAATTTTAGAATTTTAACCCAATGATTGCGACAAGAAATTTCGAGTTCAGTGCTTGCAGGTGGTCAATGGCCAGCGGAGTGTGCAGACGTTCGCGTTGGCATAGCGTTCAGGGCACTTGAATAGGTGCAATCAGCATATTCAGCATGTGCTGTTCTCCTCCAAGAGGCCCGTATGTAGCATCATCTCAACCATCGTCAGCTCGGGCAAGCTGCGCGAACTACATTGCATGCGACTCATTTTAGGAGACGACTCGGACGCTAGGCTTTTGATGCAAAAGAGTGGCTTGATCTCTTGTGTTGTAGTGCCTGCTGATGACGACTCTGATGGACATGCCCACCGTACAACCATGGCGGAAGCAAAGGTGGCACATTGGTAAGGAGTAGAGCGGCTGATTGATCGTCTTATACGCAGCCAGATTGGCTCGGTTCAGCCTGAGCTTAGGTAGAAGAGCGCGCAGCTTTAGCAGCGTGCAGCTCCGTACCAAGACTTAGAAAGCCCGCTGCTCGGCTCGACCGTCGTTAAGAAACCAGGCATCTACAGCAAAAGCTCGCGTCATCAATCCAAGTCTGAAGCCTGTGGTAGTTCGTAGGTCCTGCTCTAGGTACGCAACCTGTAGAACTCGCTACACTTCCTGAGGTACCCACACGCGAGCTGCTAGTCCTCATCCTGGCTATTGCCAAGCGCGGTGTGTAGATATCACCCTGACCGTAGTCCGCGATAGCCGAGGATATTCATGCATTATAATGTGATCAAGCAAGCACTTTCCCGTTCACCCAATGTCCTTTCTCGGTCAAGTTCAGAAAATCCAATGGGCAAGGTGAGACCAGTATAGTGACTGATGATACAGCTGGGCTAATTCCTCTGTTACTTGTACTCCTACAGCTTGTGCCAAACCAAAGTTAGCGGACCCACGATACCATACCGCCTCAGGTACCTTTTCATAAGCGTGATCATGCACCAAAGTGGGTCTGTGTATATGCAAGACGAATATGCCGTCGGGCACGGGCAAGCGACAGAGGCAACAAAACAAGTCCAATAGTCCTGTGGGGAGCTTCAGCAAAGCGACAGTCCTCGAAAGGATCTGTTTGGCGTCTGAGACGAGCTTTCCCCAAAATGTCGCGTCCTCACATCTTTCCGCCCGCAGCCTTGTCGAGCTTGATGATTCCAAAATTTGTCGATGTTTTATCGCACGATGTGTGAGACCTCGATCTGGATTTGCGCTAGGGTCGGGTTGCAGACGACGCTCCTACTGCAGCAGCCTGAACCTCGAACTCGTAGCATGCCACACTCCATACTTCACAGAGGTTCCACGGATGACTAAAGCTGTCGAACATTACTGCTCTGACTCGGCTGTAGCCAGAGATATATAAAATCCCGTGTGATCGATAACTTGGCTGGAACATGCCATTCCAAAAGTTGCACACAGAAGACAAATTCAAGGTGAAGTGTCGCTTTGATCGATAATACGATTCAGGACAAACTAGGTCAGATGCAAAGCGTCCCTGCATCTCTCTGGTTTTTGCTCCGTATCCGACCTGGCGATCTTTCCGCCGGTCGACAGCGCTAGGCGATAGACTGGCTGGGATGTACTTCGGGCGTGACTTTGAATGAAGTCACCTAATCTTGCCATCGTGATTTGCTTTGCTTTAGCTTGAGCCGTCAGAGCCTCGGTCTGAAAAACTTCTAGGACACGACGATCAGTGTTTGTTCGTGACCACTTTCTGACGCATACCTGTTCGTGAGAGGAGGCAGATACCGATCTCATGAACAACAACAAGCAGCCAGGCAGAAGAGTAAGACAACACGCGCGACGCTAAAGCAGTAATACCAGTGAGCCTGCCACTTGACTGCACGTCCGTGCTATGAAGCCAGAAACCATGCCAGTGCAAGTCAGTAGATGGTCTGACCTTGACTTTTTAAAAAAAAAAAAAAACACAGGCGTCGAGGATGCCAACAGCAAATTACTAAAAGGTTGGGGGTAATCAGTACCAGCGCGAGAACCTTTGTTGCTACGAATGGTCATGAAGTCGTAAGCTTTAATGGAGTTAATTTTGGTCCTCTACCCTCGTCCACCTCAGAATCATACAAGTTCCGGTGGACTATTATGCGCGAATTCGGCTAAATTTTGGGTTTGACAGCTCGTGGTATTCTCATGAGCTGTAGGCCACCTGCTCTACTTTTCTCGCGAAGTTTAGTGTTCATCCTCAACAACATCCGTAGCAGTGCGTTCAACCAATAACTAAACATTTCTGTGAAACTCTACATCTTGATTTGTTCGACAACAACTTAGGGCTATGCACTCATAGAACTCCTAGGCGGAGGTGAGGCGCACAAGACTGCTTCAAAGATGGTCGCGATGTGGATATGACCATGTCCGGGATGGCCAATATCGTCCAAGCAAAGCCAGCGTTAATAATCTCACGGCTATAGGAAAGACGAAGCGCCGATCTTCTTACAGACAATCATAAGTTTCTTTGTCGTAGATGGGTCGATTGAATCGAAGCCGTCGCCCAATCGGCCATTTTTAAGCGAGGGTCCCCCTTCAGCCACATGGGTTCGTACTGAAGCTCCTACATGGCTGTGCACCTTGTTCACCTCATTTCAGAGAAAGCCGCCGGCAGGTCTTGAACCATTTGACCCTCACTGTAATTGTATTAGATGCCAGATTTGTACGGACGCAGCAGAAGATTGTATCGATCTTGGCGTGAGGTCTCTGCCGATACGGACCAGGCTAAAATCTGAAGACGCGTTCGGCTTCATTTGATGAGCAGCAAGCCGGTAGGATGCGACGGACTAGATCCCGAAAATGTTGAAAGTATACGCAGTTTAGTGTACGCAATGTGCGGGACGACACGACCAGACACGTGAGGCAGACTTATCTCTCGATGCTGTCGAAGGTTTACAGGCCCACAGCACATGCTGGGCGTTTACCCCTGTCGTGTACATTCTCCTACAGGACCGCCTGGTACAGATTTGCCGAGAATCCGTGAAACGAATGGAGCAGCGTATTGGCAGGCTCTTGAGCAAGGTCAAATGATTCTGAGCATGAATAATGCAAACGCTGTCGCATTTGCGGATGGCAGGTTTGGGTGATGGGTCACGAGCCGAATTTCAGATGCAATGGGTACGCCATGATACTGCACGAACTTTTGGATGCGGCAGGGTTTCCGGCCAAGTTGTTGGTCTTAGCCGAGATTGTGCTTGTGCTTGGGTGCCTGAGAAGATGAGCGGCGATGTGATACCTGCCTCGAGGTGGCGTTGCTCACCTGCCGGGGGACTCGTCAACCAATTTGAACCCTGACAGCATGTCTGCCAGCATGTGCAACGCCACACGAACTGTACATCTAAGACTGCATATAGATAGTCGTCGGTTGGGAGAAACTTTAGGCAAAGCTTTCACCGAGGCGGCATGCAGACCAATTTCTTGCTGCAGTTACAGAGGTAGCTGGTGACCATTCGCTAGCGAATAGAGGCGCGTTTATGAATGCTAGTAAGTGGGTCACAGTCACCAGCAGTGTCGCTCATACCGTGAGATCGCAGCAAGGTGGTGTGGTCTCGCAACTTGAGTTCAAAGTGTGGGAGCATCCAAACTGATAGACATGCAGCCAAGGTGCATCTCAATGGGTGAGCACACTCGCTGCGTCCTTTTCTGTACAGCTAATTCGTATCGATGAGTGGGTGGGGAGAGATTTGATATGCGGAGTTTCTGGGTGAACAAGTAATCGATGGAGGGGGGGGGGGAGAAAGCACTGCAGTCCACAGGGAAGCGGACAAAGACCAGACATCCACAGAGGGGTCAATCAGCCCCGTCAGCAGGCAGGAAAGGGCAGCGGGGGAGAGGACGGTAGCGGCGACTTCGCCAACCTCACGCGGCAGAGCAGCTGCGACATAGCTGCAGAGTCATGATTTGACCCACCGTGCCAGTGATCATGGCAGCGACGACGCATCGTTCGGAGAGGTGAGGGGGTGGCGAGTTGGAGCAACAACATCACAGAAGGTTTTCTCCGGCTGGCCCTTCAAGCTCAGGCTCAGGTCGCTGCTTCCCTGTGCTGCTGCCGCGTTTCTAAACAGTGTGCGCCACCCTCTCACCCTTGCCATGTTTCTAAGTGGAGCGCCATCTGCGGCGTTGTGTCGCTCGTACCCCGGCTTGATCGCAGATGAGATGGGGTCAATGTCTTGCCGTACAAGTAGGAGATTCAATGGGCTTCGCGGTATCTGGGCCTGGCTTGAATAATTGCGACTTGTATGTTCAAAGTCTTGACATTCTTCCGTCCAAAATCTTCAAATTGCAACCGTGGCTGAAGAGTGTCAACCTTTCGCCTCTTCGCCTCTTCGCCTCTTCGCCTCTTCGCCCTTGTCTGGTGCGTTGCTGTTGCTCGCCCTTTTATTATTCATGTTCAGGTTAGTCAAGCTGGCACCCGAGGTTGAGGGCCTGGGAACAGCACCAGGAGTGAAATAATCGCCGGGTCGAGACGAGACACGACGCGAGAGCGAGTACGAGTGTCAACTTGCAGTCTATCCGAGCACTTGCAGAGATTTGGCTTGTCTGACTTCTTCTTTACTAGTAGCCTGGGATGTCTATACAGGGGGGTCAAAGGAGCAACATTTGCACCGCAATTTCGACTTCTCCCCTGAACGGCCCCGTCTACTAGTTGCCTTCCCACCGTCTCTGGGAGAAGATATTGGGGGTGGCTGCCGGCCGCCAGTGGGCTTAAATTGCCTACCCAGGTACCTAGGCACCTATACTTGTACCGCTAGGTACCTAGGTACGTGAGAGTGGTACTGGAGGGGGTTGTTGGAGGAAACTACAGAGGGGCAATGATGTACCAAACATTCATAGCAAGGTAGAAGCGATTACCCATCGCCTGCATTCAACTTCGATTGGAGTCGGCTCTCAAGATTCATACATGTTGTCACTCAAGTGCCGGATATGTGTGCTATCACAAATACTTCATCGACCGCCACCTGCAAAACTTAGCTTTGACTCGGTCTTCACGTGCCTGATAACTCAGACAGGCATTCCGAACCTCACGAGCAGACCGCCATTGCCCCAGATGCCCGGTAGATCCAACAAAGATGATGAAGCAACCAGGCCAGTAAGGGCGGGCTTGATGCTGTTGTTGCTTCAACCGCCATCACCGCCTGACCTGGGAAGTTCCAAGGCGCTGCTGTACATAGATCACAGAATTAGCATTCTCGGACATACCCACTGCATTCAGACACCCTCTTATCAGGTTGCACAGATACTGGTTGTGCGCATGTCCGAATATCACAACCCGGCATAGCCGCCTCGTGATGTCTGTGAGGCGTTGACAGATGGGAGTGCCATTGAGCAGCTTCTGGCCGGACAAGGCCCGAAGACGATCCAAGTCAAGGAAGAGGGGGGCAAGTGTAGATAATCCATTGCCAGCAGCACCATGTGGTGGCCTCCTCCCACTGTGACTATCATGCAGTGGCCGGACTTTGACAAACCTTTGGTACGACAAGATCACTTTGCTGCAGCGACACAATATTCCCGTTTCGGACCCGGCTTTTCCACGCCTTCTTTCTCAGCTAGACCCACTTTTTCCTTCTTTCAATTCTCTCTTTCCATCCTTCTACTCTCAGGCGCAGATGGCCAGGCCTATGTGTACGTGGTGTATGGAATGCCGAGCCGTAGATGACGAGCAATGCCTAGCAGCGATGATGCTAGAGATGAGGATGCACGTTCCTGCGTGCAACCTGGAAATGGCTGAGTCGATCAAACTTGCCCCCTACACACACACACACACACACCTACCTCCGTTCAGCCCTTCTTTGATTTTGCCATTCACCTCATAATCTGGGAAACACGAGCAAACTTGACTCGGTTCTCACTATACGACAAGCAACTGCAGTATCCGGTCTCGAAACTCCCTTTCTTCTCCCCTTCTTCTGGTTTCGCCTCCTTCAATCAGATACAAGTGTAGTCATGATCCATGGTTTGGCCCCACACTGAGGAATATATGTCAAATGGCAAACCAGTTATCGATCTGTGTTTCCCTGTCGAATGCATGGCGGGAGCCTGGCAGCAGTAATGGCATTAGACGGTAGCCAGCAGAACCACGAGCGCCTAGACCAGGTGACGGGGAGGGCTGCACGAAAAGCAAGAATGCCAAAGGATAGCTTCAAGTGCAAACAGCGGTAGACGTGGCCAATTGGCTCATCAACCCAACCTTTACGCTGAAATTAATTTTGGCGACTTCAAAATTCAATCGTGAGCCTGGAGATGCGTGCTCACGCATGCCTCTGCGTGAGCAAGCGGTATCGTCCTCCCCTTTTTTCGGCTATCCACCATACTTCCCTGCCGAATGTTGCTTATAAGTGAGGCTACCAATTGACGGTACTACCACCATTGATTGAAAGACAACCCCCCGCCCTTGGCTTTTGCAACATGACTGGCTTGAAAGGGCGAACACTTCCGTGCGTCTCTCTCGACGCTTGTACGCACAAATATCTAGGTACAAATTGGTAGCCAGCCGGGTGGTGAAAAGACAAGTCGGGAAGCTGAGTACAATCTCAACATCATCACCATTATTAGTGTCATCAACAACTCACCCAGCATCGGCAGCACAACATGCGTCGTTTGCCACGCCGGTTCGGGCGACTGTGGGCCGACGAGTGAGAATGCGGCAAGCAGTGTGTTCTCATGTCACTCGAGGACAAGACTTCATCAGCAACAGGATCCCGTCATCAGCGGAAAGTCACACATTTCTTAGCCAGCGATCGCAAAGCACGGCCCAAGGCTGAAAGAGAAAGGTGTGAAACTCTGCTCCAGATGGGCTATGATCTGGGAAGGAGGACGAGGAAAAGGCGTCCCATCATAATCCAATTCATAATCATCATCATCATCAGCAGCAGCAGCAGCAGCAGCAGCGGCAAGTCGCAGCACAGTATGCCAGAGTTGTAACAATGTTGAAGGCAGTTGCATCAGAGAAAGCGACTTGCATGTGGTGCGTGTGGGTATTTTCCCACCTTCGTCTCTCTCTTTCTCCTCTCTCTTCATGATTCTCGGCACGGCCTCTGTCGCTCACCGGACAAAACAGCTGTTTCTTCCAGCCAATCGAAGACGCGACACGTAAGACAAGGGATCTCGGGCGCAGGGGCTTTTCCTTCCCCCCTTCACACGCACACACACACATCTTTCCCTCTCTGCCGTAGTAGTGTCGCCGTACACTACCAACATGAAGTTGCTTTCCGCTTAGGGCCATTAATTGGTCTGCCACGCGAAAGATACGTGTCGTGTCTGATCGTGTTTGGGGTCACAAGTGGGTATGCTTGTCCTGAACTTGACCTTGACCTTGTACAGCTCTTTTCTTTCTTTCTTTTACTTTTTGTGGGTGTTGAGGCCCATCATCAGCTTCCTGTCTATTCCTACGTCGTGTTGGTTGTGCCTCTCGACCCTTCCTCTTCTTCTTCTTTCATTTCCATTCCTTCTCTTCCTCTCACTCTCCGAAATTTGATTGGGTGGTCGACATGGATGAAGCGGACGGTTCTGACCTGGTTGCATGCGTGTGTGTGTGGGCGTTGGCCTAGACAGCTAACCTTAGCCGGCTGCGGCTTTGTGATGATGATGATGAGCACAAGCCCCAAACAAGAGCAGCGGAATGGGCGAGCAAGGGCACGGCCTCGCATCACCGCTGTCTCCGGCTTCTCTCGGCTCGGGTGTTCTGTGGATCATGACCGTACATGCATTAAGACACAGTCAAGAAAAAAAAAGTATCAGACCGGAGGCCTTGCAGGAAGGATTCAAAGGGCGTGCAAAGGCCTGTCTAGGATTGGTATCGTGCAAGTGTGAGGATCGGGACATTGCCGGATCTCAGGCTCAGTCTCTCACACCAATTCGCCGCCTGGGCGAGCGGGACAGTGATTCGGCGGTGCACGCGTGCGTGCGTGTGTTTGTGCTTCTGTCCAAGTCAAGGCCACCCCACAACAGCAAGCTGGGCGAGGCCGCACCAGCTGCTAATAGTAGGGACTTGTCGCTGCCATCATTGACACCATCCAAGCCTCCACAGCTCCATCTCAAAACGTGATGTACCACTTCCAGGATCCTGATGATTTAGTCCACCCACTCTGCATCCTGTGTTATGTGAATCTCAAAGCTGCTTAGTGTCTATTATCTATAACTTTTGTGCGTGTGACTTCCTCTGCAGACTGAGGGCCTAGTTGCAGAAGCTGCTCAACTACCTAGGTATGCAGCAGAGGTCAATGCTGGCAGAAAGTGGTGGTGGTACACTGGGAGGACGACTTGGCCGCACCCACCTAAGTGCCGTCTTACGGGACCACTGCTGCCGCTGGTGCTGCTGTTTGCTGCTGCTGTCCACCCTGCCGCTAACGCTATGCTGCTACCACAGAGGCCGCCGAGGGACCACCAATGATCCTCGCTGCTACTGTAGGGATAATAATCTGGCCCCAGGGACGGGGGCCCTTGTAGATACGGTTAGTTGAACCAAGAAAGGACGACGCCTCGCCCCTCCCCGGGCTGTGTTGTGTCTGCCACCTTTCAAGTTGCTCCAAGCCTGCTTGGTACCATAGAACCGCGCCGTCTTGTCGCTCGCTCACCCGCTCTTACCTTTTCCCACTAATTTGTAAAGAACTTGAAAGGGAGAAGAAGGGGGGGGGTGGTGTAGAAAGTGACACTCACACTTGCATACAGGCCCGCACGCACCCATCGTCTTCCACCCTCGCAAAGAAAAAAGAGAGAAAAAACATTGGACACCCGACACATACGGTACACACGAGAGATTGGTACTAACCAATGCACCTGTTACGCCCGCGCGCGGAAAGCATCTTTCTTTCTCTCCCAGCTCCTCTCACTCTCATCAACTTGTGTGCTTGCGCACACACGTACATGCACTTACGCACACAACCACGCTATCTCACATTCACCCACCCTTTCTCCTTCCTTCTCGACCATACACACCCAGGTCAAATCCGTACACATTTCTCGCTTGCCTCAGACCTCACAAAACTTTCCGCGCTAGTGAGCCTGAACACTACCACCTCACCCATGTCCGCCGTCATGTGCCTTCCTGATCTACCTGCCTTCCTGCATCCGTTCGCACTCCCAAGTTTGATGATGCGCGCTCTCATACCTAGGTAGGCATTGCGTGCGTGTCTCTCAAGCGTGTGAGTGGATGCATATGTCTGGGTCTGATGAGTGTACGTGCCAGCATCCGTGTAGTAGCTCCATCAATAGCAGCAAGGCAGCAGCACAGAGGCTGCTAGCAGCAAAAAGATGGAAAGCAGTAAATGCTCATCACGCGATTCTGGCGGCCACAATGTCCACAGCTTGCAGCCTGCCAATCAATTTGACTGAGCCCCTTGGTAGTGAAAGGTGAGTGAAGAATACTATTCTCTGTGCCTTTATCCTATTTACTGCCGCTGGAGCTACCAGAAGCTGCTGCTGCTGCTGCTGCTGCTGCTGCAACAGTTGCTGCTCCCGGCATCTTGCTGCGGCTGATTCTCTAATGCCAAAAAAAAGAAAGAAAAAAAGGAATGAAAGCATCTCCTTCATCGTATTATAATTGCTTCTCTTCATTCCCTCCAAGGACCCTCACAACTCCTTGGTTGGCCCAGCTCCACACACTCCTTGCAACTGATTCTCTTTGACCGTTTTGGCTTTCTTCTTCTTCTTCTTCTTCTTCTTCTTGTCCTCGTCCACTACGATCTTACACTGTCACGCTCTCTCTCCCCCTTGACCTCTTCTCTTTCCTTCTGCAGAACCCTCTTTCTCCCCATTCCTTCCGTTTCCTGAGTTTCGTCACTGCACATCGCCTTGGCTCTATTCTTGCAAATTGCTCAGAGACCTGTGGCCCAGCCCGCACAGACATTAACTCACCTGCCTGTGCCCACCAAACTCTCCATAGTCCTTCACACTGCCCGCCGCAAATGCCTACACCTCTACGAGTCAGCAATGCGTTGACTTTGTTATAACCTTCCCCAACACCCCCGCAGCTTCCACCTCTCGACCCTCCAAGGATAGTACCTGGGCTTTTGCGGCCAAACCCAGCTTCCTAGCGCCGTTCACTCACCAAGCTTTCAATCCACGGTCGACACGCTGGCGCTCTGAGCTTCTATCTCTGACTGGAACCTGGGCCTTATCTCCTCCCTCGCCCTCCTTACCTTGTCCGCCAGTCGATCCCAGCCCTCACACACGCACACAGTCCCCAGCATATCCTCCTCATACTGCTGCATGGACTTGGTCTCATCCTTCAACCGGACATTGGTCTCCCAGCAACGTGACTCTTTATTTTCATGGTGGTGACGGCCGGCCCGCCACCTTGCGAGACGACCGCCCAGCTTCCACATAAGCTGGCTGAAACCCCATCAAAGCAACATTAGGGACAATTCAACCTTCAATTACGATCCATGTGTGCACAATCGATGATTTCAGCACCTCTCCTCCCTCCTATGTCCTCCTCAGCAGCCCCATTGGGGTCCAGATCGCAAGGCTACCTTCGAGATCATCAGTACTGGGATCCATTCACGAACCACGCTCTTGGGCCGGCGTCGAACCTTGCTGCCGTGTCGTCACAATCGCGCCAGACTGTACAAGATTCCTACGACGGCGCTGTCGCCAGGTGGATTGCGGATGCTGCCATACAAACCTCAAGGGGAAGAAATCTGCCACCAACACATAACCTGACCGATGGAAGTTCCAACAACTACGCATCAAGACATATTGGAGGAGGCGGTCAAAAGAGCATCGCTGGGCTAGACTCGGGCATGGACAGACTGGCACTGCAGTCCCAAAATAGCTGGCTCCAGTCAGAGCGAGTGCACCGATCAATGAGTCCTGAAGCTGCGGCGAGACAGAACAATATGGCCAGGAGGAACAGCACGGATGCCGCCACGGAGCAGATTGCGTCCTACCTGCAAATACCTTCATCCATCAATGGTAGCAAGGGTAGTTTGGCTGATCTGGCATCTCAGGTGAGTTGAAGCCGAGGAGTGGGTTGGCGAGGACATGCATGTGGACGAGAGAGGGCTGACCATGGATTTCTAGATTACCTGCCTGTTTTGGTTCGAAGATGTCAGTGTTCTCAGGAAGGTGGAGGATGCGCTGAGTTCTCCTCAAATCACGCCTCTATCGCACGAAGCTACGCCGACGATTGGTTTTCGAAAATGGGTCACAACGCTCCTCTCGACAACACAGGTGTCTCAAAATGTTATCCTCCTAGCTCTATTGTTCATCTATCGCCTGAAAAAAATTACGCTCAACGTGCAAGGCAAAGTGGGCAGCGAGTACAGATTGCTGACGGTAGCACTGATGCTGGGCAACAAATTCCTCGACGACAATACATACACCAACAAGACTTGGGCCGATGTCTCCGGCATATCGGTCTCTGAGATCCACATAATGGAAGTTGAATTCCTGTCCAACATGAAGTACAACCTCTTCACTTCCGCTGTGCAATGGGATTCCTGGCACATCCTTCTCGGCCAATTCTCCGACTACTTCGACAAGGCGTCACACCTGTACCCTGTCTCACCCACGCCTGCGTGCATGGCGGCGTCCACATCGCAACTGAGCAATGGTGGCAACTCGCAACCCATTCTGCCCTTCACGCCTCCATCAGAGCAGGTTTCACCTCCGCTATCCATGCCCCAACAACGGGCTCCGATCACGCAACGCCAGCTCCCAAACCCCATGGCTGCTTTCATGGCACCTGGCCCAGCTCCGACTGCACACAGGCTCCCCGATGTTGATATGAGGCCAACGGAACTCAGGGCGGCCGGATCACGACCTGTATCGAGGAAACGCAGCTATGACTTCAACAACTGGGAGCCTCCACAAAAGGTTGCTAGAACTAGTGGCCTTGGTCAAGATATAACCTCCAATCTGTCTTCGACCGCTGGCACCCCAGACCCATTGTTTCCCAGGCTGCCTATGCCCTCTGGTCATCTGCCAACCGGAGTTTCCGCGATGGTCTACCATACGACAGCCTCGCTGCCAGCCCCTACACCGTCCGCTGTTTCTCAACTTACACTGCCAGCGCCTGCCGTGATGACGCCTGAAGCAGCAGCCATGTGGCAATCCTCGCCTGTCCAACCAGGCTCGCATCACAATCCGATCGGCATGCCTTCCCTACCTGCGCTTTTCAACCAAACTCAGACACCTCCGGCTTTCTCAGCACACGCACGGCCTGATCTGCAGGACATATCTCCCACCAACACCTCCTTCAACACACCACAGCAGCCGACACACTCACCGTCTGGCTACCTGATGTACCGAAACTCACCATACCGACCTGTCAGACAAGTGCACACCCTACTAGCTCCGCCGCCGCCAGCTTCGGTGCAGAATCCGATGCAGCATATGAGCCAGCAACACACTTTCTACCAACCCCTTAGTAAGGCGCCCATGGAACCGAGGCAAGGCATGGTTCCTTATCACACCCCCCGATCCTTCCAGATGGCCCCAGTCTTTGACACATCACGTCAAATTCCACCTTTCGATTATCGGCAGGTTTTTGGTCCGAGGCAATAAGAGAATACTCAAAACACACCAAGGTGAAAGTGGATGTGGAGTTGTGTGGAGCAAGTACGCGACCAGTGAAGGGTATGGTGGTCGTCGGGTGGGATAGTGCATGCCAACTAAGGGTTGCAACCTCCCTTTGTATCACAACAGTAAAGATTTTTTCGAGCAGAACATGACTAGCAAGGCGTTGGTGGGACTGTTTGATTCACTCTTTTAATTTTCTTTTGGTTCAAGAAATTTTCCTTCTCCAAGGTGGCAACAACTGGCACCTAATGTCTCGATGTGTCTTTATCAGACACGTTCAAGGCAAATGAGGTATTACGGCATTGGGAAACGGCTACACGGCATAAATACCTAGTATGGAAAGCAGTTCCTTCTGCTGCTGGTGGCGAAGGAAAGAAAGACAGGGAACTCGACATGCTTTGGAATCGGTTCAAAGCTGTGAGCCTCCTTGGTCTTTCACATTTTACCAGTCGCTACGATTGTGTGATTGTGGCCCTCGATGTTGAGCATAACGCGGGGGCGTTGCCATTCCTTTACATCTTGGTAAAAAGGAAGCGCATCATTTGGTCAGCAGCATTGATTAGAGAAACAAAAGATACCCAATTTATGGATATGTAATATCAGCATTTATGAGCAAGGATAGGTAAGCTGTACATAGAGAACAAAAGCGACCTTGTCCTGAATGAAGCAAGATGATCAAGATGAGAAAACATGACTTGAATGAAGCCTTTTGTATTCAAATAGAAACATTCGGCAGGCAGTAGCGCCATTTGTAAGTGTGCAGCTTTTGCGTTGTCACATGTCGGCCGGCTTGCTATGCAAGGCACAAGTGACCCGGTTTTCGATATACAGTAATCCCAACAGTCAAAGATACATTTTCCGGGCCATGTCGCACTTAATCTGAGCTTCCTATGTATGCCATTTTCTTTTCCTCAGCCTTTCCTGTGCTTATATATGTAAAGTATGGGCCGGACCCATCCCTCAGTACCTTACTTCGCACCACCACCACCTGCAGCAGCAGCAGAGGAAGAAGAACCGGCAGCAGGCTCGGGATCCTTGAAGCCGTCGGCAGCTAGCTGGTCGTCCGTCTTCTTGTTGCCATGAGCGATCAGGCGCGCTAAGAAGCTGTTGGGCGCAACAGAGCCCTTCTGCTCTGCTTCGGCTATCTCCGTCTCGAGGCGGGTCCGCGTCTCGTCGTCCATCTCGTCGACCTCGTCGAAATTGGCTGTTTCAAGCAGGCGGTTAGAGCTACAAGTCGGGGAGAAGGGGTAGAACAGCACGGAAAGAATGGCGGGGAAGGGAACGATGACGAGAAAAGTACGTGACAGTACAGAAGATATGGATTCTCTCTCCTGTGACATATGACCAGAGATATTCCGCAATATCTCAATGTGGGGTGGTGAGTCTTAAGAGGGATGTAATAGATGTGACATTGCCTGTTCATGACTTCAACAGATCTTTATTTTGTGGCAGGGATATCGCTCTGATTACAATGATGCCAAAAGTCAAACTGAATGGGTCATGTGCCACAGAGCAGGATGTATTTTGTCGGGGATGGTATTTGGGACCATGGAAGTTGCCTCGTGTAATCTTCCCTGTCCAGGAAGCATTGAAGTCTTCGTGCGGGGAATGATCCTTCCACCTGATCCAGCAAGGTGCATAGTAGCTAAAAAATGGCATGGGTGCCGAGGAGGAGGCGAAGACAACAGGAAGAGAAAAGAAAGGGTTTGTATTACGATTTTTGTCATGAATACTCAGCTTTCGCCGGATCTTCTCCCGGATGCTCTGTACCTTCTGCATTTGCGGCTTCTGGATAGGTCGAGATTTTGCTTTCGGACAGTGGCGGGAGGGGGGAAGACGATACCGCGGGAGTCACGCAAATTTCAGCGTTGAATAGCAGTAGGCAAAAGTGATGAGATTGAGCGGAATGGGTCGGAATTTTGAACCCTCTTTCCCTTTGTCTTCAAAC
The DNA here is from genome assembly GCA_027478595.1 of Erythroxylum anguifugum. Lineage (NCBI taxonomy): Eukaryota > Viridiplantae > Streptophyta > Magnoliopsida > Malpighiales > Erythroxylaceae > Erythroxylum > Erythroxylum anguifugum. The sequence goes on along the minus strand of JANIPN010211208.1, from coordinate 31,773 downwards.
TACAGTTGGTGTGAAGATCTAGTGACCTATAAGCACACAACAATCGACGGCGATGAAGTTAACGCAAATGAAGCATGCTTGGCTTGTTGAGTGAGATAGTGTTAGACAAGCATCGCCGAGCAAAAACACTACACAGTGACTTTCAAGTGAGAAGTGAGGGACAAACAGGCGGTGGACGAGGGTAGTGATGCTTCACGGAGATAACGACTTTTTTTTTTTTTTCTTTCTTAATTTTGGTTGACTCGAGCACCCCTCCGCTACCTGAACGTAATTCCCTGCAAGTACGATCGGCCCCTTGAGTTGCTTCACATCCTGCAGAGACCCTCAATCGTTTCGAGAGTGTAGCATTTTCATCACATTTTTTTTTGTATTGCACGCTAATTCAATTTCATCCACATCTCCTTGTCATGCCGTAAAGTGTAAGGTCACACCTGCGACTTCTAGCCGATTGTTGAGTAGACCTCATTGTTCTCTTGTCGTTTGACTATGGCAGCGGCAGAGCTTTGCGAATGGTGAATTCTCGTCCGTTCGCCTCCCCTTTGCCGACACACGTATCTCATAGTACCCTTCGTTAACCTCCTCTAGTTTCTTAAACAGCCCACATGCTATATCAGTCTCTCCGGTATCGAAAATGAACTGCTGGCTGTCGAAGTGGTCCAATCCACGCTCGTCGGGATACGAACAGAGTCCGAAGTCAAGCACAAACGCTTCATATTGCTGATCTCCTTTGCGCATGATAATATTGCTGGAGCATAGGTCTTCGTGCCAAACACGTCTTTCACGCACCGCCGCTACCGCTGCCACAGCGGCGTCGCAAGCCTGCTGCCAATCTTCCGGAAGGACATGCTTGGGGATGTCTCCAATCTCGAACCCATCAATATACTCTAGAAGAAGGCCACGAGGCGCCACCCTGTCATCGAGAGTTCCCTCTAATGCTGAAGAAGACCTCAGCTTGGCCATTCCAAAGAACTTTGGGACCTGAAATCCCTGAAGTTTGTTCAGCCGTACGTAAGCGTGGTTCTCTTTCTGGCAGAGTCCGGTACAGGCCGCTTGTGCGGCAGCTTCAAGTTCAAGCTCACCACCATTCCGCCAACTACGAGGGATCCTGGGCAGAAGTTTGTGAATTTGGGAGGAGTACGCGTCGAGCGTCTTCGATAGTTCACCTTCACGGACGGCCGCGACATACCTATCTTCAAGCGCTTTGCTCCAAGGCTTCGCCTTGAGGTTCTGGCGGATGCCCTTGGAGGTGCGCCTGTCCACAAGTTTCAGAATAACCTGATTTGGTAAGTGAGGTAAATGAGACGAGAGGGAGTTGACATCGACTAGCATTGTGCAAGACATAGTTTGAGAGATGATTCTAATGACGGTGACTTCGATGGTGGTCGCGCTCCCTACCGTGATGAGGGTAAGGCGATCGCCAACATCGTATGGTTTGACTTCTCCGGCTTGGGATTCGATCAGGCCTTCGTTCTGTAGCATCAAGCCGAGATCGGTGTCAATGGTACCTGGAGTGAGCTCCATGGCCTGGTCTGCCGAAACAGGTGGCATAATTAGTAAATGTTTGCCCTCTGCTTCGAGAAAAGGATCCTTGCGGGATAGAGAAGATTGTGATGATCCTTTGGCTTGTGTGGAAAGCTTTACTACCGTTCGTGTCTTTGGTCCAAAATATTGCAGTAGTTTGGATTTGAAATACCTCAATTTGCGAGACTAATTCGAAAGGAAATGCGAAATTGGGTAAAAGAGCAGGCATTATGGTGCAGTAGGAGACTCTTATACATAATCAAAGGAGCTACAGGCGTCCAGATGGACGGGCGGAATGCTCTTCATCATGGGCAAGGAAACAATGTCACATCAGCGAAATATTCATCTCTCTGGCTGTGATTGATCACACTACTGACAATGATGAGTGATGACAAGCTTAAGGCACCTAACATGTACAAGCATTTTGTGGGCAGGCTCAGAGGCAACCTACAAAGCTCCCGCCTTTTTGCATCAGCTGCGTGCTGGGACTTCACATCTCGCCTGACAAATCTCACTGATACAGTTATTGAGTTCAGCACATTAGCATCCTAAATCTTAAATACAACAGCCCCAGCGTATGAAGTATGACTGGCATCGAAGACATCAAGGCCACCGGAGATTCTTTTGCAGAGGCTCAAGCCGCGTTATGTGATCATGAGGCACCCTCGTCGTTCTGAAGCTAACTGTCTGTGAAGATAGCCCTAGCAAATGAAGCAAAGGCTCAAGAGTCCCTGCTTGACTCGCCAATGCCGTCACCCAGACCAAAGCATGAAGCGAGAGAAAGCTGCATGGGCTCGAAGGTTTCAAGGTGCTTGGAGAGGTACGGAGGCCGTGGATTGAAGTGAGGATGGTCAGGCATTCTGCAGGTGTGATTGACGTCTCTCCCAGGCAGCAGTTGACAAAAGACCAGCTTCTCAATAAAAAACAAAGTCCCGTAACTTCTGATCTTCTTCGAAACAGGATTTGAAGTTTTTGATTTCAAGTACCATGTGCGTTGAAGCACGTGATTTGAATACTTCTCTCTGTCTGATTATCATGCCTCCGGGCAGCTCAGGGTGACACTCTGGCGCTGGATTGATTGAGTTGTTTTATGGGATGAACTGAAAATTGTGCATTTACACATCATGGGATAGATTGAAGCGCCGATCGGGTAAGAATGATGTTTCGTCACGATAACATGGATCACGCTCGAAGTGAATTATGTGTGGATGAAGTTCCGCATACAAAGACATGACATCTTATGACTTTGCCTCTTCCCGAGGTCATTTCCAACACACAGCTGATTTGACTCACGCTGCAAGAGTTCTGCCACTTTACATGAAGTTGGAGGCTCAAGGAGACGGCAATCTCATCACACGGGAGCGATGCGGATGCAAAATCATGCTGATGTTTTTGGTAATGGTTCGATGTGTCACTAATGCATGGTACGATATACGATTCATGAATGAACCTGACAATAGGAAGACGTTGTCCAAAAACGAGCATAACATGACAAGTTGTGGCTAACTTTTGGCTTCACCTTTAGCCATAGTTGCAGCCAGAACATGTGTGGCAGGGGTCTCTTTAGGCGAGCATTGAGCCAGCTGGGCGGGAGGACTGAAGCACTTGCAACTTCTACCCATCACCAACGAACTGGAGTTGCACAAGCCCGAAAGAACCTTTACCTGAAGCTCCTGTGCAAGCAGGTCAACCAGTGGCTAGACCGGGACGGGTGGTGTGCTGCTGAAAGCTTTTTGGAGCCATTCTGCAACTGACCCGCTGACAATAATTAATCTGCTAATTAGGCCGGTGACCGAGACTTCTCAATTGGCACGACTGGGGCTAACTCATACGGTGGTAATGGGCTTCAGGTCGCTACTGTCTTCGTTGGGATTAAGAACTTGGCGACAAGCTACTGCCTGAGTCGTCACGGTTTCATCTCGAGTCGTCGAGTACAATGTCGTTGATTTGGTTTGAAGAAATGCTGCTAGATAGGGATAAATTTGCTATCTCTTCAAATGTTGCCATGCTCTTGGCGCGATAAAGGTGTGGCTGCGTCACCACTTGGCTGTAACTGTAGTGTCGCTGGCTATCTGTAGCAAGCAGGAATGACCGACGTCTAGTGGGACGGGGCGGCGCCACTAGTGAGATATGACGGGCGAGCTAAGGAATAGGGAAAAAGGAAAAAGACGAGAAAAGGCGAAGGGTGCCAGGCTCGCAATAATGGCCGCTAGAAACCGGGTAAGATCACTGTACGACAAAAAAAAAAAAGTTCCACCCAGTAAGCTTCCTACTGCTTCCGGCGAAGCTCACCTCAACACTTGGGAAGATAGCTACGTCTCATTCAGGGACTCATCAGTTCCGTCCGCGACTCATCTTCTTCTTCTGACCACAATCCAATCCTTTCATCTCTGATCATTTTCACTTCAGTTTCGCCCTGTACTTAGCAGACCTGGGCCATTAATCAGTGAGACATCGGCTGTCCTTTCCAGCTACTATCATCATTAAAGCCTGTGACGGCTGGGCTCCTTATCTTCAAACCTCACATCACCTGCATTTAGCCAATTGACGAGGTCGACAATGGCTTCAAGCTCCATTGCGAAGCTGCCTACAGCTTCAGTTCGGCTCTTTGCAGCAGCAGCAGCAGCAGCAGCAACAACACCGCGAAACTCCCTCATAGCGTCACGCAATCATCTATTCGCAGGCCGTGCAGCTGGCTCTTTCGGGCGACCCCCGACAATTTTGCAGCGCACATCGCGTCGCTACTATGCTGACCAGGCAACCCCGACCCCAAAGCGCCGAGCTGGCTTCTTTCGTTGGACCTGGAGGTTTACGAAGCTGGGTGCTTTGGTTGCGGTGGGATATTTGGGTTACAACATCTATGAATTGCGGACGCCAGATGACCAGCATGAGCCGGATCCAAACAAGAAGACGCTCGTCATCCTGGGTAAGTCGTCAGCTGGCTGCTATCTGCGCCCCACGACACCAGAGCTTCACAGCCTTTCGGGAACAGAAGAGAAGAGCATAATGCTGACCTTTCTGCCCAGGAACTGGATGGGGAAGCGTGTCCCTCCTGAAGAAACTTGATACGGAAAACTACAACGTTGTTGTAGTATCGCCTCGCAACTACTTCCTCTTCACCCCACTCCTGCCTTCGTGCACCACCGGCCTGGTTGAGCACAGGTCGATCATGGAGCCGATTCGCAATGTTCTGCGACACAAGAAGGCTGCTGTCAAATACTATGAAGCCGAAGCCACCAAGATTGACTACAAGAACAAGAAGATTTACATCTCAGATCAGAGCGAGATCAAGGGTGAAGTCAGTGCCACAGAAGTTTCCTTCGACCACTTGGTGATCGGTGTCGGTGCAGAGAACGCGACATTCGGTATCCCCGGTGTTCGGGAAAATGGTCTTTTCCTAAAGGAGGTTTCGGACGCACAGAGTATCAGGAAGCGTATAATGGATTGTGTAGAGACCGCGCAATTCAAGGGTCAAAGTGAAGAAGAGAGGAAGCGGCTGTTGCACATGGTTGTGGTCGGAGGTGGTCCGACTGGCGTCGAGTTCGCTGGCGAGCTGCAAGACTTCTTCCAAGACGACCTGAAGAAATGGATTCCAGACATTGCAACCGACTTCCATGTGACTCTTGTCGAGGCGCTGCCTAACGTTCTACCCATGTTCTCCAAACAGGTGAGTCTCACTCATTGACCATGCTCGATTAGCTGACAGAGGGAGAAAGCTAACGTGCGAAACAGCTCATCGACTACACTACATCTACCTTCAACGAAGAAAAGATTTCTATCCGCACAAAGACGATGGTGAAGAACGTGACGGACAAGTACATCGAAGCGGAGTCCACGGGGCCAGACGGCAAGAAGACGCTGGAAAAGATACCGTACGGCCTGCTCGTCTGGGCTACCGGAAATGCGGTTCGGCCAGTGGTCAAGGACCTGATGTCGCAAATCCCTGAGCAGAAGGACTCACGCCGGGGCCTTGCCGTCAACGAATACCTGGTGGTCAATGGGGCGGAGAATGTATGGGCAGTGGGTGACTGTGCCGTCGCCAACTATGCGCCAACTGCCCAGGTGGCCTCGCAGGAGGGTGCTTTCCTCGCACGTCTCTTCAACAGCCTGGCCCGCAGCGATGAGCTCAACGCAGATCTGGCGCGCCTCAGCGTCGAACAGGCTGGCAAGTCTGGCGAAGAGCGCACAGCTGTGCTGGAAGAGATCAAAGAGACGCAGAAGCGGCTGCGTCGCGTCAAGCAAATCGGTCCATTTGAGTACACCCACCAAGGAAGTCTCGCTTATATTGGAAGCGACAAGGCTGTGGCCGACATCTCCTGGCTGAGGGGCAACATTGCATCTGGCGGCACTTGGACTTACATCTTCTGGCGCAGCGCCTATCTCAGCATGTGCTTCAGCACCCGAAATAGGATCCTCGTCTGCGTTGACTGGGTCAAGGCAAAGATGTTTGGCCGAGACGTCAGCAGAGAGTGATCGGGGTATTCTCGAGAGGATTTCCCGCCAGTCTTCAATGGTCGAAACTTGAATTGATAGATGGCTGGTAGTTGGACGAGTGTGATGGAGAGGTGATTCAGAGAAAGCATTATAGACTAGGGAATAGCGTGGCGTCTTCTTCACATAGAGTGGTCATCAACGGTATACAGGGGAAAGAGTCGTGGGAAGGGTTTGTTGTTCTCATGTGTTTGAATACTCATACTTTAATATTCACGATTGTCTCCTCTTTATTTTCCCACTATAATACCCATGGGTTTCCTAAATATAAAGCAATTTTTGTGTTGGATCTGGTCTACACTAGACAAGCCTTATAACGCTTGCAAACGATCATGACAAAGTCGTGAGTGCCCGCCTGTTGCAAGAAGCTACACAATGCTAATGCTGGTAATTGTCATTTTCTCCATTCATTGGAAGTGATACTAAAGTATCAAGACAAGGACTGATTGGCATGTTCATGAGAGAGTCGATGTCAAGTAGCATTGTATGAAGCAACAGACGTGTCGCCTCTCGGATCCGACGTTTAGGTGGGGTCGTGGCGACGGAAGCCCCATTCCTGTGGTACATCATTTCAGCCCCGCCGAGACTACTGAAATTACTTGCATCCAGCTAGTTGAGCCTCTTAAGCGACAGACGATGCAGCATTTCGACCTTAGCCTGTACACGATCCATCTATCCAACTCTTGATACCTTAAGTGCCTTGGAAAATTCCACCATCTCTGTTTACCACCTCCTTCTCTGTATCTCGGGTGAAAAATTTTAAGGTCTCTCCTAGGAATCTGTTCGCGAGAACCTCAAGTCAGCTATCCACTTGTACCTTTCCTCCTGTGACCGAGGCTGCGGAAACTCAGCAAGAGGTTGTGCAACATTTTTCCTTACCCAGGACTTCCAAAATATACTCATCAACCTGTTCAGTCCTACTGCAAAGGGCAGGACAGTATTCATTATTTAACGAGCCACTCCCTCGGCCACTATGGCAGCAATTACAGAGTCGGCGACGGCATCCACACCGACGCCTGCCAATGCGCCGGACAGGACAACATTCCACGTTGGCACTCGACGCTCAAAGCTGGCCATTTGGCAGACAGATCGAGCAGCTGAGCTCCTCAAGCTCGCCAATCCAGGCAATGCTTTCGAGATTCACCCAATGGCGACCATGGGAGACAAGAACCAAACGACGGCTTTGCACCAGTTCAACGCAAAGTCGCTGTGGACACACGAGCTCGAGGCACAGCTGGTGACTGGCGAGCTGGACCTGATCATACACTCACTCAAGGATATGCCGACCCAGCTGCCTCCAGACTGCGCTCTGTCTGCTGCCTGTGACCGAACCGAGCGCCGAGACTCGGTCATCATGAGTCCTCGATCTTTGGAGAAGGGATACAAGACGCTAGCCGATCTGCCTGCGGGTAGCGTGGTCGGCTCAAGCAGTGTGCGTCGCATCGCCCAGCTGGCTCGCCTCTATCCTAATTTGAAAGCGGCCGATGTGAGGGGTAATGTAGGCACGCGATTGGGCAAGCTAGACGCCGAGGACTCTCCATTTGCCGCGCTGATTCTGGCAGCGACGGGAGTGCAGCGAGTCGGTGAAGGTGCTCGAGTGACCAGCTACCTGACGCGGACAGAGAATGGGTGGTACGGACCAGTTGGCCAGGGTGCCATCGGAATCGAGTGCCGCAGCTCAGACGCAACCGTGCGAGCCATGTGCGATGCAATAATCGAGGGCAAGAGTGAAGACAACGGCGGAAACGAGGCTAAGACTTTGGGTTTGCACACGTGGTATGAATGCCTTGCGGAACGCAACTTCCTTCGCACCCTTGAAGGCGGCTGTAGCGTACCGATAGGTGTCGACACAGTGTGGACACGCGATGATCAGTTGACGTTGTACGGCATTGTCTTGAGCGTTGACGGGAAGCAGGTAGTTGAGAGCCAACTGACAGCGAAGGTGGCGAGCAGAGAGGAGGCCGAGGAGTGCGGGCTAGCATTGGCACAGGAGTTGGTCGAGAAGGGAGCGGGCGACATCCTGAAGGAAATCGTGCTGAACAGGAAGATTATCGCCGATGGTGGTGGTGCGTGAGATGTTCAGCGGGCATAAGTCCAGATCCGTTGAAGCGTCAATGTACGAAGGAATAGACAAAGAGGGAATTTTTTTTCTTTCTCGCGAGATGTACGGTGTTGGGGGAAGCGCCCATGATGATGAGGAGTGCATTTTGCGCAAAGAACAAGAACACACTATTTAGTGAAAGTGTTTGATAGAAAGAATATAATAAACAGACCTACGCCTGATATTTCAAGCTTCAGTTGCAATAACGTTAGCTCAGTACTTCACTTACTTGTCATGAGATCAGCACCCTTCGGGCTTGTTAGATCACATGAATCGAAAGTCGCCGTCTCCAGAGTTCAGGTAAGCAAGTCCTTGAAGGTTTAGACGCGTCTCGGAGATAGCCCCGAAATGCAGACGGCCGCAGCAGAAGTGAACCTCGGCTCGACCTTCCCTCAAGATCCCCAGCTACAAACCAGCGATCATTGATACTATTGCCAGCACCTTAAGTAACGTTTCCTGTAATTACAAGTATTGTGGTAATATCTGTGCAGTATTCTCATAACTTGCAGAGCAAAGTGTGTCCCACTGTTTGATTTTATCGGTAACCACATTCTACAGCACTCTTGGCCCAACATTGCCACGCTAAGCGGAGGCTATCCTTGTATATTTCCAAACCCCTATATCTGAAATTCATACAACGATCTGAACATCTATTGCCAGCTCTCCTGCTCTCCTCAGACTGGCTTAGTTATCCAGTTTCATCATACAGCAACCATCTCTCCTACATATATGCCATCAATACTTCAATGTCCATAAGCCTCAGCGCGCCACGGCCTATTCGGCATTTGGTCGGCGCGGCACTGCTGTTGCTGACCATAATTTACCTGCTCCGGAAGGGCAGCGGAGGGCCTAGCGGCATAAGTGGCGATAGGCCTGGGTCGCTGAATCCCGCATCGGGCCCTCGACGCCAGTTTGCTGCGCACGATACCGACGTCGACCTCAGCGATAAGGCGGTTGTGGTGGCGAGTATCAAGAAGGCGGATACGAGTTGGGTGGCGGGAGAATTCGATGGGTGAGTTTGGTTTTCTGCATCTAGACTGCGTTTCTGTTGAGTTTCAAGATGTTGTGGAGGCGAGAACAGTTGGCTCTGCGTGATGGCGGCGTTTCGAGCAGCAATTTTGGTTGTAGCTGTACGAGTCCGAGCCAAAGCTTGTCTAGCTGCATACATCGAAGTTCCGTATTGATTGGGATCTCGAAACCGTGGTCGACCTGAAGACAAACTTCTCGCTAACAAAAGTCTTATCCCACAGATGGAAGCAATACATCTACGTAGCCGACGATCCTTCGGCGCCGCTACACACAGCCCAAAACAAGGGTAACGAGGGCAATGTATACCTGACATATATCATCGATAACTACCATCAACTACCATCGACAATCGTCTTCCTGCACCACCACGCCCGGTCTTTCCATGTGGACAATGCGTTCAGCACGAACGCCCAGTCGGTGCGCGCGCTCAACCTGTCATACGTGCAGCGCGAGGGCTACGCGAGCCTGCGCTGCATGAGCGAGATGGGCTGCATCTGCGCGCCCATGCGCATGTGGGATGCCAGGGATATAATGCTTCAAGGTAAAATCCTTTCTCACGCTCCTCACCTTCTCCAACTGCATCCCTCCCTTCCCGCCACATCACTCCCCACCACCCTCACCAAAACTCGCCTAACTAACACCCCAATACCTCATCCCAGCGGCTTGGCCCACTCTATTCCCAAACGAACGCCTCCCCGAAATGATAGTCGCCCCGTGCTGTGCGCAATTCGCGGTATCGCGCTCCCAAGTCCTCTCCCGACCAGTGGCCGACTATCAGCGAATCCACAGCTGGCTGATGAGCACGACGTACGTCAACGCCATCAGCGGCCGCATACTCGAGCACATTTGGCACATCATTTTCGGCAAGGAGGCGGTCCACTGCCTGGACGAGGACGCGTGCTACTGTGACAAGTTCGGGCTGTGCGAGAACCCGGAGAAGCAGCTCAACAACGAGGGCAAGGTCAGGGGCCAGCACCCGGAGAAGCTGAACTGGTTGCAGGGCCACACATGTGCCAAGTGGCCCGGAGGCGTGCCCAAGAAGGTGCCGTGGGAGGAGAAGCCCGTCATTGTGGTTCCGAGGCCTGCAGGGTCGCCGGTTGACAAGGTGGATGAGGTGGGATGAGCATGGAAGGGACGGAGGGAGCGAGTAGACGGACGTTGAGATAGAAGAGAGAGGAGACAGGTGGAAATGGTGGGGTTAAGGCTAGTGATTTGGTATGCAGTTTTCACAGGCTGTCTTTGTGGAATCTTGAAAGGGTTCTATGTGCATATAGGTTGGTTTTGTGCATACATGTAATCAGACACAACGACTCGTTTGTTTTCACATTAGGAGATATACGCATATCGTTACACTTTCGTATCTGCATCAATACACTGGGGCATATCGAATACCCACTGACTATCTGTCTACCTGAATGCTGTCCATATGATCCGATCTGACAAGAGGGGTATCAAACTCGCGCAAAATCATAGTTACCGCAGGCCGTGACAATATCAAGAATCCGCATTCCCACTCAAGCAACCACCCAATACCGGAAAGATTTTCAGAAAAAACAACAAACAAAGAAGTGTACCCCCATATTGACCAGAGAAGAGCAGAAGAACAATCTGAAATATGACAGAGAAGTGATGTAGGACCCCTGCCCTTATCGTCGGCGAACTCCAAAACGCTTAAAGCAATGGCTTGATATGGTTTTGCTCATTCCCATTCCTCATACAAGCCAGGAGGACTGCAGAATACGCGAAATATCCCATCGCTCTTCAGGATCAGTATTGAGACATCCTGCCACAAGCTCGTTGAGTGCGTTAGGGTCGACACCGTCACTAATAATGATCGTGTTGCAGCTACGTGCCCAGGACTCATTGTGCGCAATGCCTGCCGAGCTGAGTCGGCCGGTCGGGTCTCCAGAAACCGGCGACGTAGCCTTGCCCGTCCCTTTGTTGCAGCCATGCGCTTTCTTCAAGAATTTGCCATCGTGCCTCACCTTCGGATCCGGGCTTCCTTCACCATCCCTCACATCAACCATGCTGCTCTCATTTTTGGCACGTTCCTGCAAAAGTCCCCGGTCCCAGTCTCCAGCTTTAATCATCTCAATCAGCTTTGGCTCGAAACTGTGTACAAAGGGCCGTTGTCCAGTCACCATGGCAAACATCATCACACCAAATGCCCAAATATCGAATTTCGGGCTCAGTGGTGGTTGTTTCCCCTTTGGAGGATGCAGAGTCTCCGGTGCTGCGTATGGCAGGCTGCCAGCCGGACCTGCATTGTCGTCTTGGCTGGTTGCTCTCGTAGATTTGATGAATGCGTGACCTGCACCGCCCTCCTTGCTATTCGCTTCGTCATTTAGATACTGGGCAAGTCCAAAATCGGCCAGCATAACACGCGGCTTGGGGCTGAAATAGTCGGTGCTGTGTATGTTGATACCGTGGTCAGAGATCAACAGGCAGTTTTCCAGCTTGATGTCGCGATGCACAATTTTTAAATCTTCGTGCAAGTAGCGCAATGCCTCTGCGATCTGAGAAGCATATTGGCGGACCTGGTCCAGTTCCAGACCAACCGACCTGACCTCTTTCACGGCATCGAACAGGGAGCCATGTGTCGCCAATGGCATGAAAGCAAAAGTGGCAAAATCGGTGACGTAGAGGTCTCGGAGTTGCAGTGTCCCTTCGTGCTGAATCGATCTCCATATCTCAACCTCATGGTCCAACAGACTTTGGATTTCTTCGTTTTCAGCCTCGGACAGCCCTTTGAGCTGCTTGCGCACAATCTTGACTGCCAGTGTGGGCTTGTCGGACGGGTCAGATGAGAGAAAGGCCTCGCGCACCACAGAAAAACCACCCGCACCAATCTCCTTCCCAAGCACATAATCGCCAACATCACATCCTTCACTGTCGGGCGCAGGCGGAGCAGCCGTCACGGATGATGTGCTGTATTGCCTCAGAAACCGAGCTGCTGGAGAATTGTGCATTGAGCCGGTGTTTGAGCGCTGAGATCGTCGTCGGACAGAAGGTGGCCGCGAAAGGCTGTATTTACCTAGCCATGAGCCGGCAGCGGAAGTAGGAGAGCCACTCATTGGCGTGTACGTAGCAGGGGAAGCGTAGACTTCAGTGACGATCCGTTCGTGCGGAGTCAGTAGCTCCTCATCAGGTGGCGATGTGTCCTTGTCGCTCGAAGACAGCGTCGGCATGCCCATAGCCTCTTCAGGAACCGTCTGCTGCAGCGAAGGGACGTTCTTGATCGCCGAGCGATCTTTCCTGGCATCATCCGTGCTGGGAGTGCGTTTCATCGTTAGTTCGTCCAGGAGCGATCGTCCTCGAGGTCTGGTACGAACTGACAACTTGGGCGGTCGTCCTGACTCTGAGCCTGACTCACTGCCTGCTCCGGCATGACCTTGTGATGTAACTTCTGCTGCGGGAGCACCCGTATCCCGGGATGGACTTTGCATGCCAAAACCCTCGACAGCTCCACGATATGGACGACATCCATGATGGGCACCTAAGTGTGGAACGTTGATTGGAGGCGTGGGAGTGTCACGATCGATGTCGTCAGACATCGTTGACGCAAGCTCGCTGCAAACAGCCTGATCAACTGGCGTCGAACGCCTCACTGTGTGCTCATCAGCCCATTCGCGAGACTCCTCGTGCGAGACCTTTCGAAATGAACTAAGGTTGGTGACTGGTCCGTTTTGCTGTGTGACTGACCGTACTGATTGGTTAAATGTCATCCAAGTGTATGCGAACAAGTAAAGTGGCGCTGAGTTTGAAAGCAAATTTTGGAACTCTGCGCAAGAGGGCTGGCAAAACTGTAGGGCGAGTACGCGCCAAGATACAGAAATTAAAGCAATAGTATGATTAGGGATAGAATTTATTCTGATTTAAAATAATGGCTTGGTTTGAGCTCTGTAAGTCGCAAGGATGAGTGTGATTTTGGTTGTGCGTTTGAACATTTGAGTCTACGTGTGTGGAGAAAAGACGAGCTAGAAGGACTGATGGCAATGAATTTGCCTGCCAGAGCATTTCTTTGCTGCGCCTGGAGATGATTCTGCCTGCTCGCGGTCGAGATGCGGCCCGTGGCGGGGATTGGCAGCCTGAGGCGCAGGACTAACATGTGGACCCGTCGAGTCATCAGCGTTGTTGCGCTGCAAGGATCCATTGGCGAAACGGCGGACGTTGCCCGCTAATGCAGGCCGTGCAGAAGCAATGGCAATTTTCTCCTCACAACCTAGGTGGACCCCGGCTAGCAAATAAGTGACACACGCGGTATAGTCGGGCAGTGAACAGGCGGCATAACGACCCTCCTCGGCTTGTCTATGCCACCCGCTGCTCGACAGCGTTCAGGCGTCACACCGGAAGGATCAGCGGTGACTGCCTCCGATTTCTCCCGTGCTCACCAGGCAGTTCAAAAATCGAAACCTCGAGACCAAGACATGCTTTGGGAGCAGATTTTCATTGTTCACGAAAAGCTGCATAAGACGATGACAGCTTGGTCAAGCTGACGGCCGCAACCTCAAAACCTTTGTACATGAAGGCTGCATTAATTTATGCCTTTATCAGTTGAACACTGCGCACTACTTGTCGCAGGTACCAAGGTTTCGAGCTTGCTCTTGCCACCGAGCCGATTTGAGTAGCAGACTGGGCTACTAGTATCAGTAATCCGAGCCACTTTGAAGGAATGCCGCTCCGACGTTATCTCATTTGCATATACTGTTTGAAGCATCGTGTATACAGTCCTACAAGCAGATTCCGCTGCTTGAAGTTTCACCCAACCACGGTGGTTCGGTTTGCTGAGAACCCATGTTTAAGTGCACGTGTTTTGATGCCAGTATTCCTCATTGTCGTGATGGAGGAGTATTACCTCCTTTGGCATATCATTTCTTGCCTGCCGAGTTCTACAATCCTTGCAAGTAGAATGATTGAGCTAGAATACCATGTTGTTATAGTACGACATGCGCGTAGATCTGAAACACGTCGCCATCTGTTGCCATATTGATTTCCTCCTCTTACCTGGTGCCAAAATATCCCCTGCAAGCCGCAGCAATCCGTAGCAATCCGTAGCAATCCGTAGCAATCCGTAGCAACCTGCAGCAACCTGGAGCAAAGGCCTCTGTATGGATACGAGCAAGTTTTGTACGAAGGATAACTTGTTGGACTCGTTAATCATGTAGCCTTTAACTACCTAGGGTAGTCTAGTGTTATCCCGAAGACGGTGATACCGGGGCACCGGCCTCAGTAGCTAAACGCCGCTCAAGGCCGACGTCAGATCCCAAACTACCATAACGTCTAGACTTAGACTTTTCCCAATACATGCGAGTGCACTGTAAGACCCTGCCATTAGTAGGAATATTCTATTAGCGGCTCGAGAGCCGGTTTAATATTTAGTGAATCTGCGCTGGCCGCTATTCCGTTTCGAGAATTTATTCTATAGCTATTGAAAATGGTTAAATCGATATTTAAATTCAAATTCTATATTTTTATATGTTTTTTTTCCAATAGCGTTAGCTATAAATTTTTTTTTAATAAAGCAATTTTTTCTTTTAATTTAACTAAACGATAAGAAAAATTAGTTTTAAATAAATTTATAAACTAATAATTTTTAAATTTTTAAATTACTAAATATTAAAAGTATTAGAGTTTAATTAATTAAAGAATTTAATTATTTAAATTCTTATCAAAACTTATAGCATAAAAGAAAATATAACTATATATAAAAAATAAAAAAGGCTTTAAATAAGTGTGAGTTTTCAAATTTATATATCAGTCCAGTAAGAGCCGAGAAGAAAGACAGCGACAGCGCTATATGACAAATCAGTCGAGAGAAAAGTAGCAGAGCACGGTCTCCTATATACGTGTGTTTACGTCGTCATATGGCTTTCTGAGACGATTGCCTCAGGCGAAATCAAGTCTTGCATAATATATTTGAAATATATGTTACCTCGGACAAATGAACAAGCATCTTCAGAGGGCAGAGTGAGCTCGAGCAGTGACTGCGGAGAGTTTCTAACTACGGAAAGTTCCTAACTTCGAAGCGTTCACCCACGGAGCTCCCGAACCCATTGTGTGGTGGGGCAGAGGCCGCGCTACTGTAGACCTATGCTAATAACAAGCAACTTTAACTCTATCTCTGCCCTCGTGGCGGCTGCTTTGATATGCTGTAGTTTTGTCACAGTGGGATGTCAGAAAGTGCTGACAGCAAACAAGGCATCAGCAAACCGGGGCACTACGTAGAAATGCCGCAAGTCAATAAATTTCTCTGGCTGATGCTGGCATTGCATATGAATGGTCATCTCGTCTGTAGGGAGAAAATTTGCCACAATTGATAAGATGTGGCATCTCGTGTAGAAGCGTCAAACACACCATACTCCTAGTCTGTACAGTTCCCGCTTATTACCGTTAGACTAAAGTCCTTGATGTACCCACTCGAAATTTCTGCACAATGATTCGATACAACTGGAGTGAGCGTCTCACTCAAAATACCATCCAGAAAATCCGATAAAGATCGGGACCACATATACTCAGCCACTCGGCTTCTCACTTTCCGCATTGGAACAATACGAGATCGGCAAGCAGATGAATATACTGCCGCATAGAGTATAAAACTTTACGAATCCTCAGCAAGAGGACTGAGATGAGTGCCGGCTATCCACAAACATTTTCCCCGTCCTTCCTTCCGAAATTGACCAACAGCCGAAAACATACTACTCACGACAGTCCCATTCATTATCCTCTAGAAAACATTTTCGCGTTAACATATGTGAAGAGACGTCAAAGAGAAGGAGGAATATATTTAGAATGACCCTTCTCCTCGTTTGGAAGACTGGCGAATCACCGATCCGAGGTCCACGCTGAATAGGTACCTAGATACGCGGACCCGGGTTGTTTTTAGTGGTGTTTGAACGCTCCGATGGATCTCATTCGATGATTATACGTGGAGTGGTGCATCCCTAACCCTATAGAAAAATCTCCAATGCTTAGAGTTTCGCTTCGGCACGATAGCCCGGTTTGCTGATTGACCATGCTGATCGAATCTACCATTGTTGGTTCTTCAACTCAAATTTACATCTCATAGGTTCTCTCTGTTGACCGCCATTAAGTCGCGAAGATCTTTCATGTAGATTAGCGTCTATAGTGCAGCTGACAGATTCTGCTGTAAGTCCATGGAGTTGGCATCACTTCAGTTGGCAGCTGCAGTTGGGTTTTGACACAACCTATCATAGGTCTCCTCTTTGCTGATGGACACACAGACGCTTCGGAATTCCCAGCGAGTGAGTGGGTGCTGCCGGTTACAGCGAGCATATGGTGCTAGATCTGTGAGAGTTCTGGAGCCTGCTTGAAGCGGCCACAGCGCCGTCCGCGCCCAGGGGTGGAAAGACCCGCGCTGAAGTCACGAAAGTAAAGGCAATCTTCCTTTCCTCATAGTAATCTGAAATGTCGATCGCATCTCCTCAGCTGTGGCTGACACGATCGAGATCACCGCGTGTGCACTCACGCTGGATTCAGAAAGCCAGCGTAGTACATGGTACAAAACATAACGCGCCACTTGATCAGACAAACGTCGCTAACTAAACACAGATGTAGTGTAGAAGCCGCGAGGCTATTAGCGTCGTAGATTGTGCCACGCCTAAAAGCCGCCAGGCAATGGTGGGAGAGAGGGGCGTCAACTTGGCTGGCATTTCCAGCCATGGGTGGGGGCGGCTGTGAGATACTCACAGCCTTGATTTTTGGCTCATGAATTTAACTACTCCCGTACCATCTTGCGAGGCTGAAATTGCCCGGCGGCGATGGATCCATTATTTCAGGGGGGCTTTCAATCACATCAGTCAACACGCGGTTAAAGCGGCCCAAAATCCACCCTCAGCGCCCGCTCACAGGCCGCGTTCACGTCTCTTATCTGCGCCCGGGGGGTCGAGATAGCGGACATGCAGCTAACGTCACTAGCAGTCGACGGCTTGTTAGTGTCTTAGGTAGCAGGTACGAGTCAGGGCCACAATCGTACGCAGGCTGCCTAGGTAGGTATTAAAGAAGGTTCCTGCTGGTGCTACACTCTCGATGCGCACCGAGACCTATCATGAACAACCACAGCAGCAATCCTTCCGAAGATCAGTCGCGCCCGCGCAAGCTACGCGCAGCTTGTGATATCTGCCACGAGACCAAAGTCAAGTGCACAGGTGCTCCACGCTGCTCTGAGTGCAAACGACTGGATACTGAATGCAGATTCAGTCCATGGCGTACTGGCCGGCCAAAGGGAGCTCGCAACAAGAATACAGTAAGCCGTACTGCAGATGAGGAACGGCAGCGTGCTGTTTCACGGCCCGCAGTCCCACGGCCCGCTGGGGAAGCGTTCCGTACGGCCACATGGGCAGATGAGCGGGATATCGTTCCTGCTGGTATGGAGTTCAGCGAGATGCTTGCGACGCCGTGGTCTCTGGCAAGCACCTTAGGTGATGATGCCAACGAGCAGATGCACCTAAATACAGTAGGTAAAGAGAAGCTCGCTAATGTGAGGGCGCACAAATGCTTAACGCCTGGTAGAAGACATCCCCAATCCCGGTCACGCTATCGAGCAGAAGCAACTCTCTCAGCTTCCCACCCGGTACGCCGATGGTGGACAACAGCCACGGACTGCCGAGCAAGTCTTCGGCCCTGTCGTTCGATACTCTTGGCTCAGGCATACCGTCTCTCGTCGATGCTGGCTTCACTGCGACCTGGAGGGACCTGACTTCTCAGCATGGATATGACTCACCCAGCACGTTGGACGAAGGCATGTCGATGTCTCCTCACCAAAGATATAACCCCGACGGCCGGTCTCAGGATCCTCGATTGATGGCGTGCACATGTCTGCATGCAATGACGGAACTGCTCTGCCAAGTCAAGCGCACAGATACTGAGCAAGGCGCTCGAATCCCAATAGATCGTCTCCTACTGGTTGCAGAGCAAGTGCACTCCCTCGTCACGCAAATTCTGGAATGCGCTATCTGCGCCAGCAAGCCCGACGCAGAGGTTGCTCTTTTAGCGGTTCTGAACATCCGCGTAATTGTCCGAAGCTTCAGTGAACAGCTCGCGAGTCGCGAAGCAAGCCCTGGAACACAAACCCCCGCTGGCAGCGTAGGATTGAGCTCCTCCTCAACACCGCGGGCCCCTTCCGAGCAGCACAGCGACATACTTTTAAGCGCCTCGGATGTGCGCGTCGGCGAGTTTCCAGTCAAAGGTGCAGATGGACAAATGCTGATGGATTTTGTGCTGATGCGTACGCTTTCAAACTCACGCTTGGCCTTGAGCAAGCTGAAGCCTCGATGTCGCATGCTCGAGATGAGCCATCAGAGCGAGCAGAGGGATGAGCGCTCCACCATGAAAGGCGATGCAGCATGTCTCCGTGGACTGATCGCCCACACGGAGGCTGTTATCGATTCACTGAGCACGCGACTGCATCGTATGTGAATAGTGGGATTCTAGATCTTGGCATCAAACGCGAGCAGATAAGTGAACAAATATAGAAGTTGTAAGGCATACGCACCATAACACACCACGGTACATAGTTAATAGAAAAGTACATAAAGCTATCTAAAATTCATGAACGCTTCTGTGAAAGTCTTCGCCTGCGATATCGTTGCTAATATTAGTTGGTAAAGACTCTCAAGCTTAGAAAAAGCATTCAAAAAGTTTTTATCGATATATTAAGTGGATTAACTATATTCAACCTCGAGTGAGCTATATTCAAAAATAGTTATAGTCAATAATAAAGCTCGTGATATTTAAATAACAAGTAAAATATATATTGAGAATGCTAGTTATTTTATTAAAAATAATTTATATATCGAATAGATTTGAAAGATTTTATTAATTTGTCTAATTTATTACTTTTACTACGCTTTTAAAGGATGATATAATTTACGATTTATAAATATATATGAAAAGATATTTAAATGAAACATTTAACAATTAAAATTATAATTAAATATAAATAATATCGAAGCATATACATATTGATAGTTCAATATATATATTAATAGCTTAATAATTATTTATTTTTGCTATAATCAAGTATCTGTTTATTTCAATACTTATAATATTATAATTGATAAAATTAAATTTTGTTAAAACTATGTCTATGTAACTTGTATCGAACCTTAAGTTGTCACTTGTAATTTTATAGTATAGTTTTATTTTATTCCATTTTTTTGTTAATACCTGTATCGTTTATGTAGCCAGTCATATGGATAAAAATATGTCACATGTCGTTGGGACCCCAATGCTATCGATTTCGCTGTAAAAGAGTGACGATGATGACTCTGCATGGGACTGAGACGGGGGTGCGTTTTCCGGCGTTGTTTCTAAAGTCTAATCGAGCAAGAGAAAAGACTTTGATGACCGAGCACCGACTTGAATCCATAACCTGAGAGAGCTCTTGAATAGTTGATTGATTGCGACTATATCGAGCCTGACAATGCTAGGTACGTTCACTGATCATGCAATCACGTTGTGTTCTCTCTGCGCTTCTACTTTTTGACCCTCGTGACCCTCTGCTGAACATCTCAATCTCAATGATTGAATAGAAAGTTTTACCAGGGTTTGAGCACCCCCGGACTGCGAGCCGGTCTCACTTAGGCTTTTATCTCCAACCAGATCACGTGCTACGGGCGAGGCCGCGATTGCCGCGCATTGGACTTCGATGCACGATCTTAACTTTAAACTTATCTGTCATGCAACATGACTTCAATCTTTGGGATAGTATCTCTATTATTCTAAATATAATCTATATACCTTTTGAAACTTTTTGAAAACCCTTTTGAGCTGTGATGGTAGAGACATAGAACCTTGAACGTTGAACGTTAGTGAAAGCCCACAAAGGTAGGCGGCTCGTTTTGGGGGGGGGGGGGGGGTCCCAGCTCGGTTAAGTT